>CANYLF011900989.1:0-11639 GCA_948193215.1 Bocquillonia castaneifolia | reverse complement strand
CATAACAAAATACCTTGAGCTTGTATTAAAACAAAGTAAGCATAAAAACCAACCAAATATATCATGATATAGACAACCTCAAGATTGTCATTTGTGCATTCAAAGCTCAAGGTTATCCGCAACCTATCTATTTGCTCATACATAGACATAGTGATAAATGTTATATAGAAAGAGAATGCAAATGCCTACATCAACATCTTATCTGATGAACGTTATCAAACTGCCGTTGCTTCAAATTGAAAATCTCATATCATACTGACATGATTAATTTTTCAATGAGAAAATATATACACCGATTTATAAAGTTGATCTGATGGAACAACAAAGCCCTCTTCTGTCACTCTTGTGTTCACCAATTTCAGGATTTAGCCACAGCTCAGGCGATTATCCACAGGTCTTCAGTCGTCTAGGAATTCCAATTTCTAAAGCATTAACTCTAGCAGCAAACCAAAGAGATTCACCAACTGAAGTAAGTGGTGTAAAATCTTTAGATGTTGGAAGAGTTGTATATAATATATTTCTTTTATGATCTGAATTGTATTTGTAGCTCATAAATTAGAAAGAAAAATAATTAAAATATCCAAACATGATAAATACAAACTGAATAATCTATATTTTATTACTATCTGAGTTTGGACAAATATACTTACTTGTACATTTTTGAATTTGAGAAAGATTGTGACTACAAGTGGTATGAACATGCATTGGATTTGGAACTTTTTTAAGCTTTTCTCATCAGTCATCTCCTTTTTTGACTCTTACGGATCCATTATGATCACTTTGATCTTCCTCAGTCTTTGGTCTGGCAAGGAATTCAAGTGCAGTTACAACATCTACCATCAATAGTCTAACATCAGCTTCCTCTTGGAGGCACATGGCTGCAACAGCCAGCGCTTGATATAGACTCTTTGAAGGATAGTTTCCTTCAAGCAGTGGATCAGCCATTACCATAAATTTACTTTTGTTTTTAAATAATGGTTCTGCCTACAATATGGAAATCAAAATCAATTAATTTTTAGTTACATTAATAGTAAGTAAACATTGTAAGTTCATCAAAATTAATGTACCCATTCAATTAGATTCTGTTCTGCTGTTGGTCTTGCAGTATCAATGACTCTTCTGCCTGAAATTAGCTCCAAAAACACAACACCGAAGCTGTACACATCGGACTTGTTGGTGAGCTTACCAGTCCGTTGATATTCAGGAGCACAATAGCCATAAGTACCCATAACTCTTGTAGAGACATGATCCTTCTCTCCTGTTGGGCCTAACCTGGCAAGTCCAAAATCCGACAGCTTTGGATTCAGATCTTCATCTAATAATATGTTTGATGCTTTGAAGTCTCTGTAAATGATTGGTGGGTTTGCTTCATGCAAGAATTCTAGTCCTCGAGCTGCACCTATCGCTATTTTCATCCTTGTATGCCAATCCAATGCCTTCTGTTCTGGAGGAAAATCTGGGAACTTGGACTGACATTAATAATGTGTGTGTGTGTATGTGTGTGTACATAAACTCATTTAATTAGACCAACGTACCAAAGTGGTGACGTTCCAGTGATCCATTGTACATATATTCATATAATAAGATTCTTTGATCACCATCTATGCAGTAACCGACCAGTTTTACAAGGTTTGGATCTTGAACTAGGCTTAACATAAGAATCTCTGAGAAGAATTCTCTATTTCCTTGCAATCCATTCCTGTCAAGTTGCTTAATAGCTACTTCCTACAAAAATTATAATAATAATAATAAACCAATGAATTAAGCAGATATATAGCATTAATTAATAAGATATAGTATTATTATATAAATCAAAATTAGTGCACTAGAAACAAACTTGATCAAGGCTCTGAATATATCCTTTGTACACTCTACCAAATCCACCTTCTCCTAGAACACAACTGTGATCAAAGCCCCCAGTTGCTGCAGCAAGTTCTTGGAATGAGTAGACCCGAGCTATAATTTTTGCTTTCCCAAGTCTCATTATCTCCTCATTAATAAGTCTCTGCTTTACACTGCCTACACATTAACAATAAAAATTATCCAATTCAGAGATAAATTTGACATTTTATACTTAATTATAAGGTTTCTTCAATGTTTTTTTTTTCTTTTTTTAAAAAAAAAAAACCTGTTGTGCGTGAAATGCTCTTAATGAAATGGGAAAAAGTGCTTCCATGCTTGCTATTGTTGTTGTATTGTATGTTATGATTAGATAGATTTCTCCTTTCCAATCTACAGCAAGGGAAACAGCTCATTCTCCTCCTGTTCGATCTTTTATAAATTCCCAGCTCTCTTTTTTTTTTTTTAATTTAATGAATGTACTATATGCTATAAATAAATAACTAGCACTGACCATTGAGATTTTAAGTGTGTTGAAATAAACTGAAGAACTCACTATTACACGCTTTCTGTTTAATGCAAATTAAATTTTGGTGTTCAGCTGCCTTCCCTTCTCTTATCCAATGGTTTGTTTACTCTTTTTTGTTTAGCTTAAACCAACTTTATTCCAACTCCCTATAAATGGCAACTCTAATAACTAAAATCTAACAAACAACTTCATAATCTAACATCAAACTAGTATATGCCCATCTCTATTAATTAATTCATCCTTAAAATGAATTAGTCTAAAGTATTTTGAAATAATTTCTTATAGATATACAATTAAATACCCATTAAAAATCTTAAATTTAGCTTAACTCAATTTTTGAACTAATAAATTAAACAAATTCACATAAAGGGCCTAGTGAATCCAAAGAGTCATCGAACCGAAACAGACCCATTTTATAGGCCTTTATGTGTAAACGTATAACTTTAAACACGTGTCATATCTAGACATGTGACACGTTTCTCTCTGACCTCATAAACCCCAGCAGAAACCTAAAAACTTTCATCGAGAGAGTGGGAGAAAAAAACCAGACATTAACATGCGAAATCAATGGTGGTCTACAGATCAATAAGAACGCTAATAACAAACAACTGCAATAACAAAAACAGAACCTTTTTAACACTAACAGCAACCTCTACAATCTCATCTCCGTTGCATCATTATTCTTCTCAGTCTCTTCCGGGATTTCTCTCTCCTTTGACCAAATGGGTCTTCCCATTTCAAGGTCAAGGTCCTCTCTTTCTCTCTTCTCCTCCATGGAAGCTCCTACAATCCACCAACCCACTTTACCTCAGAGGAAAAGATGCCGCTGTTTTCAAGAAAGTTGAAGCCTTGAATCAATATTTGCTTAGGAGAAGGAAGTGGAGTCGGGTCGGGTTTTCCAGTCAAGTGGTGTTGGATACCAGTGTTAAACAACAGGAAGTGTTGAAGGAGTGTGATTTGGATAATGGGTTTTTTCAGAGTTTTGTTAATTTGCCAAATTTTGTTTCTTTCGCTCGTTTGGTCTCTGGTCCTGTGCTCGGATGGTACTTTTTTTTTACTTCAATTTTATTCAGTTTTTAAAATTTATGATTATGTGATGTTTGACACAGTGTCTGTGAATTTCAGGATGATCACAAATGAAATGTATGCTTCAGCTTTTGTTGGGTTGGCTGTTTCTGGGGCATCTGATTGGGTAAATCATAGTTTTTACACTTTATGTTAATAGCTAGTGGTATCAAGGAGAATGTGTAGAACTGGATTCAATTTGTTTCTTTTGTTGTAGCTGGATGGCTATATTGCCAGGAAGATGAAAATTAATTCTGTAGTGGGCTCATACCTTGATCCTCTTGCTGACAAGGTGATTTTCAATTTTTTTTTTAGTGTTTTTGTTTCTTCTGTTTAACTTTCAATTGGATGGTTGCTTCAGTGATTTTTCTTCTTAATGCAGGTTCTTATTGGTTCTGTTGCCTTGGCGATGGTGCATATGGACCTTCTACACCGTGAGTTGTGTCTGTTGTTAAGCATATTATCTTACTGTGCAATGTGCAATCTTTGTCTGTATTTGATTAACTGCAGTTAGCTTCAAATTTGGAATTGATAGACTTAAATTTTGAATGATAATAGTTGTGCCAGTTTAAATTTTTAGAGTTGCAAATGCAGAACTACTGTTGACCATCTCAACTTTATTTTAAGAAGAGCAATAAACTGGCTTCTTTCATTACTATACAATATTTCTGGCTTATGGGATAACATGGCTAATGGATAGCTTTATTTGCTATTTGAGGATATTATATATTAACATCTTCAAACTTTCGTGCATAAAGTGTTATTTTCTGTAAATATTTGGTGTCCAATCCATCTGACCATGTTTTTGTCTTGTGAAGCTGGACTTGTTGGACTCGTCGTGTTGAGAGACGTTGCACTTGTTGGTGGTGCAGTTTATCACAGAGCAAACAGCTTGCGTTGGAAGGTAAGGTCGACCAAGTTGAGCATGGTCCTTTTTCTTTCTATGAGCCTAAAATATTGATTTTCCATTGTTGAGTAACTTTAGTTTTTTCTTTCTTTTTTTTCTCTCTCAGTGGAATAGTTGGTATGATTTCTTCAATCTTGATGGAACCCGCCCTGAGAAAGTTGAACCTCTCTTCATTAGCAAGGTTTGTTTCATATTATTTTGATCTTAATAGTCATGGAAGTCAAATGTGGTTTAGGTCATTAGACAATGTTAGCGGAACCAGAATACTAGAAAAGACCGGAAAGACATTTTATTCATTTTTTTCTCCCTTTTGAACTAGAGTTCATTTTGTTACTCAAACATAAAAAAGGCTGTGCAAGTTTATCAGAAGTTATAAAATGTTAATGATAGTGCTGCCTTTGAAGAATTTAATAGATTTAAATTTAGCTATCTATTCATGATATAAGAAGTGTAAGAAGCTCTTGAAAGCTTTAAGGCATTTGTGTCGGATGGTGGCAATAGCATTGGCTTGATATTATGTATTATTGTTGGCCAAGATAAGAAAAATGCTTGTGCTTTCTCGTTCATCATTATGTGGTTAGTTTCAAGAGAAAATTGGCAATACAGTTATGAAAATGATATCAGTTAAAAACCTTTTTCTTTACTTTCTAACAAGGGCCATGATATTGACAGGTCAATACAGTTTTCCAATTGGTTTTAGTTTCCGCAGCCCTCCTTCAGCCAGAGTTTGGAACTGAGGAGACTCAGTCATACATAACATATTTGAGGTAATCCAAGTGCTGCCCAATTTATCCTGCCAAGTAGTTGCTGCCAGACCATGCACTTGAATATCTGATGCACTGTTTTTCTGTATTTGGCTCAATGTGGTGCAGCTGGTTGGTGGCTACCACAACAGTGGCTTCTACAGCTGGATATGGAGCACAATACATGAGGAATAGATGTTCATTGCTTGCAAGGAAATCATAGATTGAATTTTTCAGCTCAAACTTTTCAAGCTGGGGTTATGACCGTGATTCCAGTTTTTGATGTTTCGGGAGGAAAATAGCATCCATGTTACCTGCATTGCAGGTGAAAAGAGATGGCTAACTTGGATGGATTCAATAACCACTGAGATTGCCTAATGTATTGAGTTTGAGTAGGACAGTAATGGGGAATCATATCATACTGTTGGGGAACCTACTCAAACTTTTGTAAAGGGTATCTTTCAACAGAGAATTGGAAGCAAAGGTAAAAGGTCTTTTCCTAGTTTTAAATCAAAGTATAAAGAATAAGTTTTTTTGCCAGGGAAAGTATAAACTATAAAGAATAAGAGAGAAAAATTCAAGCTATTTTGGTTGGTATGAGCTTTAGAGCTAAAGGGCACCGATGTACAAGCCTATAGAACAGATCTTTCAGATCTTTTCCAAGTAAGGTCGTAGTATGAGCATTAGTTGCCTTGCCTCTTTTGTCTCCAATATTTAGTAGTACTCCAGTGTGGCGGCCCTGCACAATGAAGCTTGTGATTCTCCGCCCCCTCACTCAGCAACCGATTTAGAGTTGGCTACATGAGGAGGTTCATTTTTCTTTTCGATAGGAATAATGGATTGCTGGTTTTACTAATCAGTCACTTCCCAAATGAGAGAGAAGGTGTACTGCTTACAGTAAAATTAATTAATTAGTAATTTCCGTAATAGGAGAGAAGCTGTAATGCTTATGATTAAATTAATTAATTGCTTTGGAAGAGACGCTCTTTAACTTTCTACAGGAGCAAGATAATGTCGCTAGTGACAGCAATAGTAAGGCGTGGCAAAATGTAAGCAACCGAATGAAAACTAAAACCGGCAGCAGCATATAAAAGAACAATAATGTTACGAATTAAGGGTTTCATTTTAAAAAATTTGTACTTAAAAGGTGATTTTCAATATTTATTCTAATTGATTTAAATTATTTTGATACCCTAATTATTTCTCATAAAAGAAATATCATTTTCATTTAAATGTCATGAAAACTTGTGTGTGTATGGAACAATTAACGAGTTGTAGTATATGTATTGAACATTTAATGAGTAAATGCAAAATTGTTATTTTCTCTAAATAAATACTCACCAGAAATGAAAACTAAAACAATATCCTCTTTTCCCTGCTGAGATGAACCAACTTCAATCTGATCCTGTGCACTACCATTCACCAACGACCTCATTGTTGTAGATTTTGGCACCCATTGCTTAGCATTATCCTTACTAATTGTCAACGCAGTCTAAAAATTATCATAGTTAAAGTGTCGAATATGCATACATTCTGTCTTTATTGCAATTTGTCTCCCTACTGATTATGACTCACCAACTAATCCTTTTGTTTTTTCAGGAATTAGAACACTGGATTAATTTGCCAACATTATAGATTGACCACACCAGCTTTATGCTTTGATAGTATAGTCCTAGTATTTTTGTTACTCCAGTTATGACGTTCAATTTGCATATACTGGCTGTGGATAATCAAGCAGCTAATTAATGCCTTGACTATGATAATAGAACCTTCAGAAATAGTAGTAGTATAATCTTAAGGAACCTTCTTGTGCCCAGTTTTCTTTTCACAAGGTCATGGGCCCTAGCGCTCAGAATAATGTGCCTTTCTAATGCCAAATGGGACCCTTATTACTGCTTAAATCACCAAAGAAGTTCCAACGGGATTGCTTAAGCATGGCCACTAATTAGATTTGGAGATCTAAGCAATTACAAATTCTTTTATTAATACTGGTATGTTCCATTCATCCATTGCCAAATAAAGAAATGATTTTTGGCACCACCCAGATGGGGGGCAAACTTCTTATAACAGTTGAAAATAAGAGCACAAAACAAAAGCAAAAGAAAGGACCCCATAACCTAAAATGTACTAAGATTTGGCCGAGGCATGACAGACCAAATAAATAAAAATTCATTCCATGTTCAATTATAGTATTTGGAATAAATTACAAAACACAATCCATTGTGTTAATTATTCCTAAAGGTGGAAAAAGCACCCACAAATTAGATAGTCAACAGGGTTAAAAAAAACCATCTTGGTTAAAAAAATGCATAGGCTTTCATTACTATCACAAGAAGAATATGATGGCTGTATGTGACTATAGCTATCAAACCCACCAATTATGCAAAATCTCATGCTGTCCACTTTAATAAAGCAATTCAATCAAAACTTTAAAAATGCCAAAGTTGAGGATGATGAGTTGCTTCAACCTTAAAGCACACCTTTCATTTAAATTAAAAAAAAAGAAAACTAGATAGCAACTAGGGCCCTAACTTTCTTCAACCACAAGCCAACCCACCTGCTTCCTTTCATCACTTAAAATCAACTAAAACATGCACTACAAAGCCACCTCCATAACAACCAGTTTGCCTGAGAAAATGGCTGCAGCAACTGCTCCGGTCGCCATAGGAACACGAGGCACTATAGGATCACTAGTGAGAAAAGAAATTGATTACTTCACTAAAATTGAGTTAGACAGATGTGCAAGTTCCAGGAGGCCTCAGAGACAGATATTTGATTTAGGTTCCAGCAGTGGTCATTCAAGGCCTTGTTTCTGGTCTTTAAGATTGAGCTGGAAGAGAAAGAAGAGAAGAGGCAACAGTAACGGATTCCTTCCAAGCATCTGCTCTGCTGTTGAAGTTGCAGATGCCAATCACCTGAATGGTATTCCTGGATTCAGTTATCGAATCTTAAAGGACGATTCGAAGGACCTGACCTTTTAGGCGATCTTGTAAAAGAGCTGACAGAGTTACTGATCTCTTTAAGCCGCTAAATATGTGTGATGTGATCAAATGGGCCATGCTTTTGCTATTACTTCTACTCCCACTGTGGGTGCTCTGCAAATTTCAATGCCTGTAGATTCTTTTGTCAGTTTGTCTTTTAAAACTTTCGGGGCTTTTTTGTTCAAAGAAATGTTGTCAGGATCTTAGGGGCTGATATCCTGACGCTTGCTAATGATTTTCACAGGTTTTGTGTTGAAAACTATGCCATCTGCATACCTTCCAATCCCTGGTGGATTATGCCACGTTCAGATTTCGTATTAAAAAGAGATTCTGCAGGATCTTTCTACACATAGCAGAAGAAAATTAGAAAATTTTAATGTAATTAGATGTTTGATCTATAAAATGATTGGATGTACAAAGAGTTATGATTTATTTTAAATTTTTTGAATCATGAGCTATTGTAATTCTTATCATATGCTGAATTCTATAGCGAAACTCTAGAATTACTTTGCTTCTTTTATACTTTCCTTGTATTTTGCTCTAATATGATCCAATGATAAAAAGCACCTGGTTCATGAACGGATTGAAAAAAATACTAACGGCCAAATCAGAACATAGAGCTTTTGGACAGTAATAAATGTAAAGGAAAGTGATATGGATAATGGCTTTTTGCAGAGTTTTGTTAATTTGCCACATTTTTGTTTCTTTCACTCGTTGGTCTCTTGGTCCTGCGCATGGATGGTACCTTTTTTTTAGTTATTTTACTCCAATTTTATTGAGTTTTTCAACTCTATGATTAAGTGATGTTTGATGGTGTTCATCAATTTCAGGTGATCACAAATGAAATATATTCTTCAGCTTTTGTTGGGTTGGCTCTCTCTGGAGCATCTGATTGTTAATCTAGTTGACACTTAATGTTAATAGCTAATGGAATCAAGGAGAATGTGTGGAGTTGAGTTTAATTTGTTTTTGTGTAGTAGCTGGATGGCAATGTTACCAGGAATATTGAGAACTAATTTCGTTGTTTGCTGTTTAGCTTTCATTTGGATGGTCTTGCTTCAATGATTCTTTCGTCTTAATGCAGGTTCTTACTGGTTCTGTTGCTTTGGCAGTGGTGCATGTTGACCTTCTACACCGTGAGTTCTCTGTGGTCAAGCATATTATCTTACTTGCATTCTGTCTGTGTTCGATTAACTGCTTTTAGCTTCAAATTTTGAATGATAATAATTGTGCCAGTTTTAAAGTTCTAAAGTAGAAGAATTAAGTATTGATCAGTTTTGCATGATAATGATTGTGCCAGTTTTCACATCTTCAAATGGTTTTGATATGTGCATACGAAGTGTTATTTTCTGTAAAGGAATGGGAGATTACTTGTTTCTTAATCAGTTCTTTTTAAAAATAAAATTCATCTATCGAATTGATGAATCACAAAAAAAAAAATTCATAGTTTGTTGTATGGTTATTAAGACTATGAGAAGGTAAGTGGTCCTATCCATATTTTTGTCTTGTTTGTCACAGAGCAAGTAGTTTCTACAACCAACTAGATAGGCTACTGGATGAGTTTGAGTAGGAAAGTAGCGGGGGATCATTCTTCACAAAGGGTGTCTTTTCAACAGAGAAATTGTAAGCTGAGATAAAAAACTTTTTCCTAGCATTAAATCCAAGTATAAAGAATAAGAAAAAAAAATCCCAGCTATTTGCTCTGGTTTGAGCTTTAGTTGCCCCCTTCTGCGGTTTGACCAAAGCATTGGAGCTTCATTTTAAAAGCTAATGCATCTAGAGAAATGAGCCAAATGTGCATTCTTAAGAGCTCATGAAAGCGAAGTTTGTGTTTGCAAGAATTCATGGCCAGACATATTAAAAGCTTCAGCACTTATACAATCATTCCATCCATTTTCTGAGTCAGTATAGCATTACTAAAAAAGCATGCCAAATGTGGATGGATGTCGTCTAGATAAAATTTCTGAACAGCAATAGTACGCAATTAGGCAAAATATGCATAATCAGGATGATATTTTTTTTCACATTTGATTGCTCCACAACAACCTCAATACAATGACCGAGACTAGCATCATAGACTAGCAGTGAAAGCTTCTTTGTCAATCAGGTTTTTAACAACGATGCACAAAACTGGTGGCAGGCCATGACAGAACAGATTTCAAATGAACAAATATGTATCAGAGTAAAATCTCCGGAAGTATCAACCACGGTTAATTGAGCAATTGCCAAATTTTAAGAACAGAAGCCTGTATAGTACAGCTATTACTCCAAGT
This sequence comes from Bocquillonia castaneifolia, assembly GCA_948193215.1. Taxonomy (NCBI): domain Eukaryota; kingdom Viridiplantae; phylum Streptophyta; class Magnoliopsida; order Malpighiales; family Euphorbiaceae; genus Bocquillonia; species Bocquillonia castaneifolia. The sequence goes on along the minus strand of CANYLF011900989.1, from coordinate 1,302 downwards.
CTCATAATGAAGTCTATGTGCTTCAGCTGAGTGAAGCAAGTTTGAGAGCTCGGGTACTAGTATAATTTTGACAAGCTCGACAATGTTAACAACGCAATAAAAATGAAAACCAGCAGCCTAAAAAAAACAAATGCCATTTTCGTTAACAATGAAAAGATGTTCGCCGATTAATGAGTAAATGCAAAATTGTTATTTGCTCTAAATTTGTGGATATCAAATTTCTCATATAGCCTCACCTGAAATGAAGCTTAAGACAATATCCTCTTCCCTACTGAGATAAACGAGTTTCAATCTCATCCCATACACTAACATTCTTTGTAAATTTCCCTTTGATTTGCCCGACAAGCTCCTTCGCCTCATCCACCTTCCCAACACCAGCAAGTCCATTCACCAACAAGGTCATTGTAGCAATATTTGGCACCCATTGCTTAGCAATGCTATCCTTACAAATCGCCAATGCAGTCTCAAAATCCTGAGCTTTGCACAAGAAATGCAATAATGTAAAATAACAATCAGAATCAGGCCGGCAACCCTTATTAACCATATCCTTAAACAACCTCTTAGCTTCATCTAAATTCCCCTCATTACAGAACCCATGAATCAAATGAGTATAAGTAGAAGAATTCGGCTTCATTCTTCTAGACAACATCCCATCAAGTAAAGCTTTAGCCTCAGCAGACCTCTTAAGCTTACACAGGCTCTGTATCCTAACATTATAAGTACTAACACCCGGTCGAATCCCGTACTTCTCCCTCATCAATTCCAATACTTTCCCAACATCTTCATACTTCTCTTCCTTATAAAACCCGGCAAGCAAATTACCAAAAGTCGTTGAATTGGGTTTAACCCCTTTCCTATCCATCTCAGACAATACAGAAAAACCTGAACTTGAACTACCGGAATCACAAAAAGACTTGATAACAGTATTATAAGAATCCAAATTAGGCTCAATATCATAACGTTTAGGAAATTCCAGAAATACCCTGTTCACCTCACTGTAATTCTTACTCAAATAAGAAGCAAAAAGCAAACCATTGAATACTTTTACAGACCCTTTATTACCTTCCCCAACGACATCCTTATGATACTCTTCAAAAGTACGAATTGCATGGTCAACCATAGATGCCTGTCCGAAAAGGACAACGGCATGGGCGGCGAACCTTTCGGAGGTACGAAGATCGGGTCGGGAAGTGCGGAGGTCGTCGAGGAATTGTTGGATGTAAGAGAAGTTTTTGGATCTGGAGAGCTTACTAATGGCAATGGAGAAGGCCATACGGTCTAAATGAGCTTCTGGGGTTAGAG
>CANYLF011900203.1:0-14497 GCA_948193215.1 Bocquillonia castaneifolia | reverse complement strand
TAATTAGATAATTATTAATTATGTATAATTATTAATCAATAACTATAATTAATTAATAATTACATAATAATTAATAAGTATATATTTATTAATAATATTTAATTAGTAATTATTAACTATATTTAATTATTAATTACATAATAATTAATAAATATATTTTTTAATCATATATAATTAGTGATTAAAATAATTTAATAATTATTAATTAACAACTATAATTAATTAATGATTACATAATAATTAATAAATATATGTTTTTATTAGTCCTGTATAATTAGTAATTAATAAGTATAATTAATTAAAGATTACATATTAATTAAGAAATATATGTTTATTAATCATGTATAATTAGTGATTAATAACTATATTAAGTTAGTAATTACATAATAATTAATAGATATATATTTTTAATTATATATAATTAATTATTACTATAATTAAATAATTATTATTTATTAACTGTAATTAATTAATTATTACATAATAATTAATAAATATATATTTATTAATCATGTGTAATTAGTAATTATTAACCATATTTAATTATTAATTGCATAATAATTAATAAATATTTTTTATTTAAATATATATAATTAGTGATAAATATATATTTTAATTCTTTATATAATTAGTGGTTTAGATTATTATGTAAGTTTTAATTATGTATAAATTACTAATTAATAACTTTTTATAATTACTTATAGTTATAATAATTCATAAATATATTTTTTAATTATATAAAATTTTTAAAAGTTAGAAACAGCTTTAGAAAGGGATGTAAAATCCGTTTCTAATTTTCTGAAATTGGAAACGGATTTAGAAAGGGAAATAAAATCCATTTCTAATTAGAAACGGATTTAAATCCCTTTCTAATTTTAGAAAATTTTAGTCATATTTCTAATTAGAAACGGACTAATCTGTTTCTAAATTAATAAAATCCATTTCTAATTTTTTGGCTCCAAATTTACGCTAAAATTAGAAACGGATTTAAAATCTGTTTCTAATTTCATAACATTTTAGTTCCCAATTTTATTTACAAACAAATTTGAAATCCGTTTCTAATTTAGAAACGGATAAATCCGTTTCTAAACTAATAAATCCATTTCTAATTTTTTGGCACCAAAATTAGAAACGTATTTTAGAAACGGACGGAATCCGTTTCTAAATTAGAAACGGATTTATGTCCTTTTCTAATTTCAGAAAATTAGAAACGGATAACTAAAATCCATTTCTAAATCCATTTCTAATTAGAAACGGATTCCGTCCGTTTCTAAAATCCGTTTCTAATCCGGAAAAATCTAGTAGTGATAAATTTGTACATTTTAATTTGTGGCACCTATTATTTTTTATTTTTACATATTTCATCTATAATTTTTTTTTATTTATAACTTATTTCATGTATGAGTTTTTATTTATAATATATTTCCATGCTAAATCAAGAAGTGATATTTAAATACTATAATATTTTTAAGGGGTTAAATAAATCGTCAATAAAAGTTCATAAATAAAAGGTGTTTCTTTGAGTATAATTTTATTAAATTTATAAGAATTGGAGAAAAAAACGCTAAAGATGTTTTAGCCACTTAAACGTTGAACAACAATTCAAAAATATAATACACCAAGATGTTTCTTTCTATATATATATATTTTAAGAATTCATACATATCTCGTATCTTCATTGTATTGTGTCTATATATTAATGTGGATCTGAATCTGTCATTATAGACGAATAACACAATTTGTCTTATTCCCACATCATAGATAATTCTCGGCTATCTAACTATTTCATTTATCGCCATTGCTTTCATAATTAAATTAATTATATACATCTCTTATGTTGCATGTTTCTCTTCTCTTCTTCTTGTTTTTTTTTTTTTTTTTCAAAAACAGGTTATGTATTCCAAATACAAAGTAGATCTCCTATAATACTTTAGGCAAAAGGTGCAAAAAAATCCTTCATTTTTTCATGAAGAGCGTTTTAGTCCTTAAACTTTTTTGATTCAAATAGATCCTTAACATTACAAATAGCAGATCATTTAAGCCCTTCTATTAATTCTGTCAGTTGACAACGTTAGTGGAATTTGCAAAGTTTAAAAAAGCCACTAAACCATTTAACAAGATGCATTTAAACCCTTTAAAAATAATTTTTATCAATTAAATCCAAAATTTTGTAAAATATAATTTCACTTATATTTTATTAATAAATATGACTTTGGGAAATTTATCATTAATAATTTAACTTTTATAAAAATATAATAATTTGAACTAATAAAATAATATAAAAATGTATTCATATATCATATAAAATTAATGACCATTTTATTTCTATCGTAATTGATATTTGTTAATTGTTATATATTTTTCAGTCCCAAAAAACCTGTAATGTGTTACAATTTTACTAAGATTAAGAATACCAATAACAGCTTGTATTTTTCCACTTTTACATTTTAGTACTAAAATAAGAAAAAAAAATCATCGCATTGAAATTTAAAATTTTACATATTTTTACAAATCATTAATGAGGATATATCAGAAAAGTTAAGTGAAAAATATTGAAATATATCAATTTAATTTTTCGAGACATTAAAATAGAGTGAAACTATATCAAGTTTTTTTTAAACGGATAAAGTAATAATCTTACTAATTACTAATTTTTTTATTATATTTATAAATACAAAGTGAATACTAAAATAAATATTTTTAAGTATATATTTTTTGTATTATTTAAAATAATATAAATTTAAAATTAAATACACATATACTTATTTTTATACCTAATATATCTAATTATTATTTTTTATACCTATTTTTAAAAAATTTATATAATTGTTAATAATATTTAATAAAATATTTATGGAAAAATGTGCAAAAAAAGCCCTTCATTTTTTCATAGAGAGCATTTAGGCCCTTAAACTTTTTTTTGTCTCAAATTGACCCCTAACGTTACAAATCGTAAGTCATTTAAGCCATTCCGTTATAGTTAACGGAAGGGCTTAAATGACCTATGATTTGTAACGTTAAAGGTCAATTTGAGTAAAAAAAATTTAAGGACTTAAACACTCACTGTGAAAAAGGTGAAGTGCTTTTTTTTTTTTTTTTACCCTTTTGCCAATACTTTAATTTCTTTTAACTTTGTATCGCAAGTTGTGTTCATTAGTTCGTGCGAGCTTCCAGAAAATGACTTTGCCCTAATTGGTTCTGAATTTTCTACTCAATTCAGTGAAAGCGATTTACCATCGCATGCTCATTTTTCAAATTAGTTCAATTATCATACTAATTGGTAGTGGACCATTTCATTACTAAATTATTCCTGCTATCCTTATCCCACTCTTTAAATTCTTTGAAATATTTCTGTTTTTACAATATATGAATATCTAAAAAAGTCCACTATCTTGCAAAACTATATAAAACTTTTCTCTAATTGCTGCTGCTTCTTCTTCTTCTTCTTCTTCTTCTTCTTATTATTATTATAAGAGCGAATACTCCAAAAAACTTTAATTAATTACAAAAAATTTGAATTAAGGGATGTTTGATAATCCAACTTATCATTTAACTTTCAACTTGTCATTTAACTAAGATTTTTCAGCATTTAATATTTAAAAGACTTAATTTATTCAATTGAGTCATAAACCACTTAAAGTAATAATGATAAAAAAATCACTTAAAATAATAAAGTTAAACTTTTAACTTAAAATTATAAGTGTTTAACCATTTCAAATTTTTTACTAAAATAGTTTATATAACCTAGATTATTATTAAATTATTACTAATATATTAAAAACTCTTTTTTCTTTATCTTTGCACCCTTGATTTGACTTATAATTAATAATGTTGATCATTATACCCTCATATGTGGTTATAATTAATAAAAGACTCACTTATAATTTTAATTACATATTTAATGATTTTAAATTAAAATTTAAAATTTTAAAATATTTAATAAAAAAATATCTTCAATGGTTAAAGTTATCAGGTAAATTATTAAATTCAACACTTAAAAATTTCAACATTTATTATATTTAACATTTAAAAAGTCAGTACTTAATTAATTTTTTTAGCACTTAATTTTTAATTTTACTAAAAAGCCTAAGTCTAATAAAGAAAACATATATGTATTATGTAGCTAATATACAATTCAAGACGAGGAATATATGATTGAGAAAGTAGGGATGTGCATGAAGTGAACTAATCGAAGAAGGGAACCAAAATCAAATCAAAAGGAGTGATTTGGTTTATATTTAAAATTTTTTTAAAATATTTTAGTTTAATTTGGTTTTTATTTGAAAAACCAAATAAACCAAATTGTTTATGTATAGTATAATTTTTTAACAAAAAATATTGAACTCCTATACGTTCAAATGGTAAGAATGTAGAATATATTATTATGTGATTTAAATTTAATTATTAATTTAATTCTTTCTTTTTTTGCTTCTATTTTATTTTTTAAAAATTTTTTCAAAATAAAAAAGTACTTATATTTTTGATAAAATTGAAATCGAACTGAACTAAATTTTATTTATTTAATTTTGTCATGTTGTTCTACTTTAAAACCAATCGATTTTAATAAATTTACTTTTGAATCGAACCAAAAACTGGTATGCACATTCCTATTCACAAGCGTTAAAGAGACTAAATTTCTCATAAAGCTCGTCTAATATGTATTAGGGGCTTTGCAATCTTGTTATAATATCATTATAAAAATAATTAAATCTTCATTATATAAAAGAAAATAAAATCTTATCGATGTTATTGATGGATTGATAATTTTTTTTTGATAAATGAAGAATTATTATTAACAACATCCACAAGAAGTGGAAAAGCCTTCTAATATTTGTTTCGCACACTTAATGCTACATCAACAAAAGAAAAACTAAAAACAATCTAATGCAATATGAAGATTGCCTCAAAACTCCTATGCAAATCCATTTGTGCCATAAAGAAAAGAATGATTTACCAGCGAAGGTTGGTACATATGGCAAAGTCCTTCTGATTTCAAGGAGAAATTTCGAGCTCGAGCCTCGCATTCGCTGGGAGAGGGTAAGGGGCTTAAATGAGTAATAACTAGACAACAACTCCCTCGCAGTGGATTAATCTGGGTCTAAAGAACCTGAGATACCACTAAAACAATAACTATAAAAAAAGGAAAGGAAAAGAATGATTTAGTATTTATTTTGGTCAACTATTAAATTCAACATGATTTAAAAAGTTAATATTATGGTTTAGCAACTTTTCAATTTATAATATTTCACTCAAATTAAAAATAACACATCCAAAACCAACCTGTGGATCATGTTAGAGTAATAATACTATTCCTGAGGTCAAACCTAACAGTTTAAGCTTTTGGATGAACTGATTCATTAACATGATATTAGAGCCTCTACGATTGAAAGGTCAAGACTTTGATTCTTAACCACCTCTATTTCATTAATAGTAAAATCTTCTTGAATAATATGGATATGGCGAACTTACAGAATCTAAGCTGTAAACTTTGAATCGCGTATAATGCACACATCAGTTGACATTGTGTTATTCTCAACTTGAGTAAAATTATCATCAAATATTTAGGATCAAAATGTTAAAATTTGACTAAAATTATTATAAATCGAGAAAAATGTTAGACTGAATATTAAAATTTTCAAATTAGATTAAATTTAATAGTTAATCAAAATTTGTAGCCCAACAAATTCAATTTATATGAATAAAAAACAGATAATTTGAGATATTTTAAATTTTCCGTGTCCCTAAAACATATAAAGATAACTAGTGCAGATGAGTATTTTGTGCATTTCTCATGGAGCTTGTAATACTCTTTTTCTCCCCCTCATCCTGAGCATTGACTTCATTTTTGAAACATTATGTCAATATTCCCATTCTCCTTTTATCACCTAAATATATTAGGCTCAAACAGTAATTTATTGCCTATATTTTTGATACTCTTTAAAACATTGACTAAAAGGAAATTTCATTCTGGAAATTTCAAAAGAATATTTAGAGAGAATATCAATAAACAGTAGCTGGGATTTGCTTTTATCTTTAACAAAAATATTCCATTTCTTTTCACACTTCAGCCTATATACAAACACCATTATGCAGGGATTTGGATGAGCTTTGCAGCAATTAGCCATTTATATATATATATATTTCGTTTCCATCCTTTTGGTTGGTGAGTCTTTCAAATTGTAATAATATACAAGGCATAAAAAGGGCATACAAAAAAGCTTTTCCTTACAATAATTTACATAAAGAAAACAATTATTCATTAAAAAAAATTACATATTTTCCATGCAAACAAAAATAAATTTAAAATTAAAAAAGAAAACACAAATCCGCCAGGAGACAGACCCCAAGAAACAAAGGTACATTCGATAGTGACACTCCCACCATGACTTCCCCCACCAAGAGACCCACTTTTTTCCCTTTGTAATTCTCTTAATTAATTAATTAATTAAAGCATTTTAATTAACTAATAATTTACCACTAATTAATCTTAAATTTAGGGTTCCCGTCCTTCTCTCTTTCTAACTTTTTCATTTCTGTACATGCATGGCCACTAATCACATTTTTTTTCCGTTGATGGGTACTGTAAAACAGTATAAAAAGAAGCTTACTGGTTAAGAAAAAAGAAAATTGTTTCATTTCATTCCTTTCAAACCCTAAAAATTTAATAAAACAAAAAGAGAGAAAGGAAAGGAGAAGGAAAAGAGTTGAAAGCAAAGAAGAAAATAATAAAAATGAGCAGAATTATATACAACAACAACACTTATACAGAGACTACTACTACTACTAGTCTCCTTTATCTTTCCAATAAGATCACCACTTCTTTCTCTGCAACTCTCTTCTTGATGTGATTCTCCACCATATATTTCTCTTAAAGAAAAAAAATAAAAAGCAAAAAAAATAAAAATAAAAATACCCCATTAACCTTTACAAAAGAAAAGATATAGAAGTTTAAAGCTCAAGCACAGTCACCATGGTCTTCACATCCATTAATCCAGTCTATCTAGATCCACCCAACTGGCATCAGGTTAATTTTCTTTTCTTTTCTCTCTATTTTAATTTTATTTTTCCTTTACTAGATACATAGCTTCCTCACTAAAAAAGAACAAGCAAAAGATACATACATAATATTCCTATATGTATATGTGCTTTCTTTTTTATTTTATCTTTTCTTGAATATACTATATGTGTTTGATATTTTTGCAATCTTCAATCTTTTTTACCTTCTGATTTTATTTTGCAGCAATCTAATCATCAGCAACCTGGAGGAGCTGGAGGTGACAGCCTTCAACTTCCACCGCCTCCGCCACCACCTCCGGGTGGTGGCGTTGGTGTTTCTGTTGGTGGTCCTGGAAGTACAGGCTCAATCAGACCTAATTCAATGGCAGAAAGAGCAAGACTGGCTAAAATACCACAACCTGAAATGGCACTTAAATGTCCAAGATGTGAATCAACAAATACAAAATTTTGTTACTTCAATAATTACAGTCTTACTCAGCCGAGACACTTTTGCAAGACTTGCAGGCGATACTGGACTAGAGGTGGTGCATTAAGGAACGTACCGGTTGGCGGTGGATGTAGAAGAAATAAAAGAAGTAAAGGAAGTAATAGATCGAAATCTCCATCTAAAGCTGGTTCTAGTTCAAGTAGTGGACTTGCTTCTAATAGTTGCACTAATGATATTATAGGCAACATGGCTCCTCCACCACCTCACTTGCCAATCTTGCCTCCTTTGCATCATCTTACAGACTTCAATTCCACACATTTTGGGTTAAATTTCAACGGAATTCAACCTCCGACGACAGCCAGTGGTGGTGGTATGGAGTTTCAGATTGGTAATACTAGTTCAGGCGGTGGAGGCAGTGGTGGTGTTGGGTCTATTTTATCAACCGGACTAGTTGATCAGTGGAGATTGCAACAAGTACAACAATTTCCATTTTTGGCTAATTTAGAGCCTCCAACTGGATTGTATCAATTTGAAGGTGAAGGTGTTGAGCCACCAAATTATGTTGGTCAGCTTCGGTCTAAGCCATTGGAGAGTGGGGTTAATCAGATATCAGCTGTAAAATCGGAAGAAAATCATTCTCATCATCATCATCATCATCAAGGATTAAATTTGTCAAAGAATTTTTTGGGTATTTCAGGAAACGATCAATATTGGGGTGGTAATAATAATAATAATAATGCATGGAGTGATCTTCCTGGTTTCACTTCCTCTTCTACAAGCCATCTTTTGTGATCTTACACAACAACTCGCAAGCCGTTGATAATTCATTTTGTGATCTTGATGCCCTCTTCTATATATATATAGTTACACATATTTTCTTCAAAACTCCATAAAAAAACTTGGTGTTTTTTGATCGATCCGGTGAATTAATACAGGTTCTTTTAGAGACAAATCAAATCATAAAAAGACATGAGAATTTCAAGTTTCAACCAATTCCCCTCTATTGATCGACCACCCTAACTTTGCAAGTTGCTCCAAATCCAAGATTCTCATTAAGAAGGAGATGGTGATTCTTTAGATCAGAGGAAGCTGCGTGTCTCTTCTGAAAGATATATATTAGAAAAAATGGTAGGCTTTCTAGTCTTGAAATTTATATGTTTGCTTGTTCTTTCTTTCTTTTTTTTTTTCTTTTTTTCCTTTTTGGGTTATCTTGTAATCTGTGGGTATGTTTACTGAAGTAGGGGTCTGAGTTTATGGAGTTGGATCTTTGGGTATATCTGACATGAAAAAGCTTTATATTTTGATCAAATGCACTGTACTAAGTGATTTTCTTCTGAATTATATTATGATATGTGAAAATTGCCCATCATTGCTTTCTTTGTTTCTTAATTTGTTGAGATCAAATTAGTTAAATTATAATTCTACAATTTCCAATTTATTAGGAAAAAAATGTGATGCATTACAAGGATTCTTCTTCTTTTTTTAGTTTTAAAATTAATTCTTGGCCATGCATATTCTGTTAATTGGTTTGCTTTGATCAAATTTGATTTTCTTCAATACCAATAAGTAATTTTAAGCTCAGCCATTTTTATGAAATTATGTAGAACCTGATGCCCTGCTAATTAATCTCTCTTTCCCTCTCTCTGGTGCAAATTACATATGCAAATAACCCTAAGAAAGAGTATTTGCATCTTTGCTCTTTTAAGCCAATACAGAAAGCAAGTAATTTCCTTTAGTGGTGAGCTCTCAATGACATGTTTGTACTTTATCTGTTTGATCTTTAAATCATGACCATTCCTATTTTTCATCATCATTAAAATTTGAGCTAAATCTCTCATATACAATTGCTATTTTTTCAGGGCCTTTAATCATCCATTTAGGAAATTTTCGAAGTCCCATATTTTACTTGGTCCCATATATATTTGGCATATTTACCTACCAACCGTTAGTTATTTAACTTATTTTTTTTTTCAACAATCCAAGAAAAACCGTTTGAACACATCTAAATTTGTGCTATTTATTTTCTTTTAGACTTGGACAATGGACACTAATATAGAGAGAGAAAAAGAAGTGTAAACATAGTTTTAAGGAACAGCATATATAACTTAGGATCAGGAAGTACTTATTTTGTTTTGTTTTGTTATGGTTGGTGACTAAAAATGATTATACAATTATAGGAGATTGACCAAAATGAGAAGTACTTGTTTGTTGTATATGGCAGTTTTCAAACTCATAGTGAGGGAATAGAAGTAGAAGTGATTTCATTTAATATATATGGACAAGAATAGGAAGCTAATATATATATATATATATAAAGCCAAAATGACACTCAAATCCATGCAACAAATCGGCTCATCAAGTAATAAAATTCCTAATATCATCGGATTCTCGAAATTTTGTTTGCAAAAACTAACGTAAGACTTGTATATATGGATTGGCTCTACACCTGATCAAAAGTTCTGCTATTTTTTAAAACAACGGAAGAAGCAAGAAAACCTACAGAGACCAACTTAATTAAATTACCCTTGTGTTTCAATTATGTCTCGGAAAACAATTTTTATAGATATATAATCCAATATAAAAAAATATCTACATAATTAATCTTTTATATAAATCTAGAGAAACTAATTTTTATATGTGTTAAAGAAGATTAATTATGAGGACATTAAAGTGTTAATCTTTTTGGGTTATAATTTTATAAGAGAATGGATTCTGGGTTTTGGATCTGCTTTTACAATAACCAAGACTATTTTACCAACAAGGAATAAAGGTATCCCTATGATATAAACTGTCAAAATAAAAAAGCATAAATATTATTCACTCCCTCTTACAGTGACTGAGGATATGGTTTATTTTGGTCGGTTGGTTGTGAGGTACAGATTGGATATGTGATCCCAAATTGGTTGATATAAAGAAAGGAAAATGAGTATCAAAAGAAAAAGAAAATGAAAAGAAATAATAAGAAGAAGAAGATTTTAAGAAGACCTTAGAGCTCGGAAATCCAAGCAAAAGAGAGATGGGGTATTATTATTATTATTATTGAAATTGATATATAGTATAATGTTGAATTTTAGATGCCCACATGTAAATGTAAATGTAAATGTAATGTAATAGTATAGGCGTGAGTATGTTCTCTCTGTTTCTATGGCAGCTTTCGCTTTTGAGAGAGGGTCATATTGTTGTTATTACTCATCTCTCTTTTCCTTTTCCTTTTCTTTTTCTTTGTTTCTCATCTTTTTCTTTTTCTCATCTTTGCGTCTGAGATTCCAATCTATGCTCTCTTGTTGTTTGTTGTTTGCTATTTTTTCAGTACTCCTCACGTTCTCCCACATGTGCTCAATCATATAGTTGTAGATTCTTCCTCATTTACATATACCTATTTGGGAAAATTTGCATTTTCTTTTCAAATCAAACAAAAATTTAAAGAAAAGTAATAAGAAAGAAAGTATAAGTGGCCTTAAAATTATATATGTACTTCCCTTCATGCACTTTATTAATGAAGGCATGTTAATCAATTTGAATTTAATCCATATCTTCACGAATGCTAGATGTACATTACTTATATTAAATACGTACATAGCACCATAAAAATTAGTGTTACATGGATCTACCACTTTAAATAGATTCGAAACTATTCGTATCCAGATAATTAAATTGGTATGATTTTGAACATATTTCCTCAAAAAAATATTTAGAACATATTTAGAAATTGAATAAAAACATGATAAAAAGTATATTGTCCTTTTCAATTTTGTATTGATTAGTTTATTTTCACGATTTAAAACTTTAATTAAATATATTTTTTTGTCAAATAAATAAATAAAATTTTTCTCGATCAATTTATCTATATTATTTTGAAACAATAAAGTACATTTAAAGTGTCCTTGACAATTATTAGATTCTCAGAGATAGTGATATAAGGTCTTATATACTTTGAATGTATTGCATCCAATTGATCAATGATAAATGCTATAATCGATTTAAATTATGAAATATGAAATATAAGACTTATTTAAAAAAAAAGAACTAATGTAAGGTGTACTATACCCGAGAATAAATAAGAAAAAAATTTTAAATTAAAGAATAATAATCTTATATATTCTTAATTTTAGTATATTTTTCAAATATATTCTAACTCTAAACTCGCATTAATTTAGCTTTTTACTTTTGTGAATGATTTTAAATCTATGGCATATCACATGACACTCATGCACAATCAATGTCAACTAGAAAACAACATGTATACCACGATATAATGTGACTCACAAAATCAACTTAAGCATATGTTATGATGGATTTGAAAATCGAGGGTCAAAATAAAATAAGTTTAGAATTTATTTAAAAAGACACTAAAATTTAGAATATGTAAAAACTATTATCCTAGAATTAAATTATAGGAGTTAACACTATAGCTTTATTTTATGGGAGTAATTGAATTTCTCATTAAAAAAAAAAACAAATTAAGGGTACTCTTAAAATGAACCTTTTAACTTTTCTTTTCCCCTTGGGGGGCCTGGCGCCAACCCTATATCCATCCTTTGCTCAAAGACTAGACCATAAGATGAAACATGAAAACCTAATATTGAATATTTATGAAGCCTATCAACAAATACTTGACTAATTGTGAACGAAGCAAGAGCAACCCTACATGTGAAAGCATACAGCTTTGAGGAAGAGACCTAAGCTGAAGACAACCCAAAAGTAAAATCTATCTAAGATCTCGAATCTTCTATGCTACAAGGTCCTTTCATTGAACCCTAGAATTTCATTGATCAATTAATAATATGAGTAACATTGCCCTTATAAGGCTAATTTTCCCTAAGACAAATTACTATATGCTAATATATATTTGCTCATTTTACATTATTACTTTTACTTTCTTCTTCAAGGTGTTGTCCAAATTTAAATATCCAAATAACCTTGAATTAGGGTTAATTGCAGAACCCATTTCAATTATTATATTCTCTTGTTTTTTTTTTTTCCGAAAAAAATGGATAATTATCCCATCTATCATTCTTCCCAATCAATGAGGGAATATCACTGTGTACACTTTTATTATCAATTTTTGTGTGTGGTTCTTTTGACTCGTATAGAAGAAAGATGACGTCATGATCATAATAGCTCAAGTTCATGTCAAGACTTGATAGCATGCAACACATATAAAAGTTCTTTAATTGATTGTCTCATCTTTCCTTTTGTACTGAATTGTTGTTCATTCAATTCATGCTAGCTATTAAATTAATTAATTAAAGCATGTTTGAGCTAGGTCAGGTCATTATATGTCTTGTTATTATCAGCGGCCTCTGCATGTTTTATATTAACTAATTTGTTAATTTGCTTCCTCTTGGCCAAAATTTCCACTTGGGTGATTGATTATTTTTCTATTACATCATCTACCACATACAAGTTAGTGGAATCTTGTGTAAAGAACCACTAATTTTTCATTCAAACATGCACACATAGCCTTTTTAGATTTTATATTCAAATCATGATGAAATAAATAAATATAAATTTCATATATTACATCCATATATATGTTTTCTTAATTGGAAAAACATATATATGTGCTTGACCAGATAAAGACTCATCTTTTGTAAAAGTTGGTCTTATTTTGTTCTTTTGTCATTGTAGTTAATCCACCTTCAGAAAAGACACAAGTAACCATTTTTCAAATATTGTCTACACTAAAACTAAGGACAAGTTACACATGCAAGTTTTTCTTTTCCCTTTCTTTTTTGGACGCTATTTAGGCGGAGGGCTGAAAATTTATTGTTTTGCAACTAAACCCTTCATTAATTAATAAAAGTTATGTTTGCTTTTTTATTCTTACTGTCCTTGTTTTTAGCGATAAGATTTACACTAATTATTTTAAATTTACAAAGTATGATAAATATAACAGATGAGAAAGTACTAAATGAATTTGAATTAATGAACAAATGATCCATATACTGTCTTCAATTTTCACCCTATTTAATAAACGTGTTCTTTTAATCCTTGAAAATTTTAATTGACTTATCTTACATGCTTTGAATTAATTTTTTTAAAATGAGCTGGTTAAAAAAGTTCGAATTATTCTTTTAATCTTTGAAAAATTTTTGTCAAAATTTTAACTGATTTATTTTTAATTATTATTTTTGTTATAGTAAAGTAATTTATTTTTATTAAAATTTTTACTTTAAATAAAGTCTCTGAAAAATTATAAAAATAATACAATGGAATTATAGTTATTTTAGAATATATTTGATTGAAATATCACTGATAAATTTAATCCTATTTAATTAGAGTTATTTTATTGGCATATTTTCAATAATTAGCATTAATATTTTTATTTGTGATTTTTAGTTCCATGATATAATTCACACATGTATTTTATAACAATTAATTTTATTTTGATTCGACCACTATCGACTCTCTAATCCTTGATTCTTTGATATTTTTAAGTAAATAATTAGGCTAGTTTTTGAAACCTTGATTTTAATTAGCTGTATATGTAAATTCATGTTCTTTAACTCATGGGGCATGGTTCAAGTGGTAAAATCACTTGGCCTTGTAGGCATTACGCTTGGAGGTCGAGAGTTCAATCTTTAGGGCCCTATGGGAGAGTATGCTTCCAAATGAAACTCACTCGACTGAGATTAGTCGAGGCTCCAAATGGGACTTCGGACACCCGGAATAACAACAATTATCAAAAAAAATTTCATGTTCTTTAATATATTTTTGTCAATAACATTTAATTTCTATTATTGTGTTGAGTTAGTTTATCAATAACTACTATATTTTAACAATGTGTAATTACACCAATAATTTTTATGTTATACAATTTCTCAATATTTAAAATTTTTTATTAGTTAATCAGATAGTCCCATAAACAAATGGCCAATAGCACATGTGATAACCGGTTATTATTCTTGTTTATTCATTGGTTTTAAGTCCAATTTCTTCACCAATTGAGTAGATTTCACTCTTATTTGTTCATATTTTGTTATTTTTCAGTGTTAGGATCATATGGAGTTGAATTGGAGCTAATTCGGAGTCGAAACGGTCACGAAAAGT
>CANYLF011899333.1:0-12405 GCA_948193215.1 Bocquillonia castaneifolia | reverse complement strand
TTTCAAATTCATCAGAAGTGTATAATGAGTTTCATGACCATTTGATGATAATTACTGTTATTTACTTTTTATGATTATAATAGTGTAGTATTTTAATTAGAAACACGTCAAAAAAAAAATACTAAAAGTTACGTAAAAAGTTAGAGATAAATTACTATAATTAGGTAAAAGGCTAGAGATCCATTAAAAAAGAAGAAGTTAGAGTTAATAGATGAGTAAAACACTAACTTTTTAAATATCATTTCATCAAAATACAATTAATTGTTTTATTTTTAATTTAAAAACCTTGAAATTCAGCTTTTTGATACTTCAACAATTTTAGTCAATCGAGAGATTGAGAGGAAGCCAAATGTCAGATTTTTTGCTTAACAACTTTAAAGCTCAGCATTTATATATATATTGATTGTCACGATAACAAAAATGTTTATTAGCAATACTTAACATCATTAAATAAATATACTTAACATCACTAATGAAGTAATGATAAGTATCCTAGGTCTACTCATATTGTAATTACTATTATATCTAGGTTATCTGACGTATTTCACACGTTTAGAAACACTGATTGTATGACAGTATATATATGTACCTTTGACGTGAATAATATTACTGATTTGAGCTTGCAATACACTCATCCTCTATATGGTATCAGAGCCATCACAGGTCTCACAACCATAATTTCTTCTTCGATTTTTCCTTGCTTCCAAGTTGCGATTTTTTTCCTTCTATTGCTGCTGCTGTATTTCCTCTTCTTCCACCGAATCTGAAGTAACTTCCAATCCTCCCACCATGACTACTAATACACAAAACCTTCCCACTGTCTCCCATACCTTACCTGTTAAATTAACTTCACCCAATTATCTTCTTTGGCGTGAACAATTACTACCTCTTCTAAACAGTCATGATTTAACTAAATTCATTGATGGAGCTCATCCCTCTCCTCCACCTCAAATCGACAATCAACCAAATCCTGATTACATTACTTGGTTTCACAAGGATCAATTAGTTTATAGTTGGAAAATTAACTCCATGACCGAGTCGTTTATCCTTCAAATCGTTGGTTCCAAATCTGCGTTTGACGCATGGACTCGGCTTCATAATACTTATACTTCTGTATCCAAAGCTCAAATTGGGACCATTAAAAGTAAGTTTTTTAAATTTGTAAAAGAAGACAATGAATCTGTTGCAGCTTATACTCAGCGAGCAAAGAGTATGTATGATCAACTTCTTGCACTTCAAGGTCCCGTTCTTGAAGATGACCTTGTTCAGGTTATTGTTAATGGACTTGGTTCCTCTTACCGTCCTTTTGTCCGTTCTCTTAAGAATCGACTTGATAACGTTTCGTTTGATGATTTATTTGGACTTTTGCTTAGTGAAGAAGCAAACCTCATAGCTGATTCCTCATCTCTTAAAGAACAGGTTGCTTTAACGGCACATGTTGCTCAAGGCAGCACTTTTCGTGCCTCGAATCAGCGTGGTAGAGGGGGACGTGGATGCAGCAGGGGTCGTTCCAATAATCAGTATCGTCCCTTCTTCCCAACACAAGCTGGAATTCTCGGACAGGGTCCTTCTTCTCCCCATTCGAACAATCAATTTTCTGCCCTCCAATGCCATAATTGCTACGGCTATGGCCATGTAGCACGTACTTGCTTTACACCAAGAATGAAGAATTTTGTTTCTCGGCCATTAGCCCCATATCAGCCTCTTCCAACCTTAAATTTTGCTACTTTCCATCAACCAAATCAGCAATGGATAATGGACTCTGGCGCTACTCATCACCTGACTCCTGACTTGGACAACATCTTATATCCTCATGATTATAACGGTCAAGATGATGTCAAAATTGGCAATGGTAATACCCTCCCTATTTCTCATACTAGATCCTCTTCTTTTTCTGACAAAAGAAATATTTATTCTTTTCACAATATTTTACATCTTCTTCTAATCTTCTTTCTATTTCTTCTTTTACAAATATTAACAATTATTTTGTTGAATTCTTTCCTAATTATTTTGTTATCAAGGATATTAGAACAAAGGCACCGCTTCGTATAGGCAGGAGTAATGGTGGTCTTTACTCTCTTTAATTGTCTTCATCTTAACCACATTCAAAACAAGCGATGTTGGGAACATTGAGTCAATGGCATTCACGTCTTGGACATGCCAATTATAGAAATGTTAGGCGTGCTTTAACACAAGCACAAATTTGTTTTTTAGGCCGTAGTCAATTATCGTGTCATGCTTACAATGTTAGTAAGAGTCATAAACTCCCTTTTTCTACCTCTAATTTTCAAGCTAGAGGTCCGTTAGATTTGATTTGTTCTGATGTTTGGGGTCCGTCTTATGTTCCATCTATTGATGGTAGTCGTTATTATATTCTTTTTTTATGGTCATTATTCAAAATATTGTTGGATTTATTTTTTAAAATATAAATCTAAAGTTCTGAGTACCTTTATTAAATTTTGCCATTTAGTTGAAAAATATTTTTCTTTTCCTATTAAACAATTTTAAGTTGATTGGGGTGGTGAATATCAGGTTTTACAAATTTATTTGCTTAGCAATGGTATTACCCACCTTAGTTCATGTCCCAAAACTCTTGAGCAAAATGGATTCGCGAAAAGTAAGCACCGTTATATAGTTGAAACAAGTTTAGCTCTTTTAAATGAATTTCCCGTCCCATTGCAATATTGGACGTATGCCTTTTCCTCTACTGTTTTTACTATAAATCGTTTACCCACTAATTTGCTTAATAATTTTAAACCTTATCGTGTGTTGTTTAATCAAAATCCTGAGTTAAATTTTCTTCACATATTCGGATGTTTGTGTTATCCTTGGACTAAACCTTATTCAAAATATAAATTTTCTCCAAGATCGGTGAAATGATGTTTTTTAGGGTACAGTAAATTACATAAGGGATATCTTTGCTAAAATTTGGACACATAAATTTATCATCTTACGGCATGTTATGTTTTATGAACAGGAATTTCCTTTCCACGGTGTGCCGTCCAAGTCAGGGTAAACCACTACTCCTTCGGCCCAGAGTCCTACATTGTCTACATCTTCACCAGCAAATATTTTAATTCCTTCTCATATTCCACTACCCATTACACAACCTGTCCCGTCCACTATTCCACCATAAACGGCACATGATAAGTCTATTTCAATTCCATCGTTATCAAATAATCCCACTTCAAGCCCAACTCCACCTCAATCTCCCATTCGAACCTCTACACTACATACTGTACCTATCACTAATTCTCCTGGATTGTCTCTTGCAGTTGACTTGTCAAAATTTGATTCCACTTCAATTCCATCTACTAATACACATCAAATGTTAACCCGGTCAAAAACAAAAAATTCTAAACCAAAAGCCTTCTAAGCCGAGACTCCTTCTTCTATTCTAGAACCAAGTACGTTCAAGGACGCAATTAAATCTTCTGCATGGAAACAAGCCATGCAAGAAGAATTCAATGCCATGTTGAAGAACCAAACCTGGAAATTGGTACCACCATCCTCTTCACGTAATTTGGTGGGGTGCAAGTGGGTCTTTAGAGTCAAGCAAAAACCTGACGGCTCTGTTGATCGCTATAAAGTATGACTTGTGGCAAAGGGGTTTCATCAACGCCCAGGCATTGATTATACCGACACCTTCAGTCCTGTCATAAAGCCAACTACAATTTGGTTATTATTATCCCTTGCAATTTCTAATAATTGGGTGATTAATCAACTGGATGTGTCGAATGCTTTTCTCCATGGTAATCTCGATGAACTTATTTACATGGAGCAACCTCCTGGTTTTTCTCATCCAGATTATCCGAAATATGTTCGTTAATTGCAAAAATCAATTTATGGGTTAAAGTAAGCTCCGCGTCAATGGTTTAAATGTCTTGCTGATTCATTTCTTCATCTTGGTTTCATTGGTAGTAAGATTGATTCTTCTCTTTTTATTTATTCATCCAATGGCATTTCCATCTACTGCTTGGTTTACTTGAATGATATTTTGTTGATTGGAAATAGTCCCAATGTCGTTAAAAATTTAATTTCTAAATTACGGCTCAAGTTTTCTCTTAAAGACCTTGGCAAACTTGATTACTTCCTTGGTGTTCAAGCTTCTTGGACTTCGGATGGTCTTCACCTCTCTCAACACAAGTATACACTTGACTTGCTGTCCAAAGAAAAAATGTTACACGCAAAATCTATCTCTACACCATTTGATTCTAAGGAGAAACTAACTTCTCAAGGTGAACCTTTTCATGATCCAAGGCTGTTTCGACAAGTGGTTGGAGGATTATAGTATCTTAATTTGAAGAGATCGGACATTACATATGCCGTGAACAAGGTATATCAATTCATGCATGCTCCTACTACTATTCATTGGACTGCTGTTAAACGTACACTTCGTTATTTAAGGGGCACTTCCACTCATGGTCTTCATTTGCTTCGGTCCTCTTCACCTCGGCTAATGGCTTATTGCAACGCTGATTGGGCCGGTGATGTGGAAGATTGAAGATCAACATCGGGATTTGCTATATACTTCAGCAGAAATTTGATAGTTTGGGGATCAAGGAAACAACGGACAGTTCCCAAGTCCTCAACGGAGGCTGAATATCGAGCTCTTACTCACACTGTTCTTGAGTTGCAATGGATTCTTTCTATCTTAAAGGAATTGCAGGTACCAACATCTCCTCCTACTCTTTTATATGACAATTTAAGTGCTACCTATCTTACTACTACTCCCATCTTCCATTCAAGGTCTAAACATCTTGAAATTGATTTCCATTTTGTCCGAGAAAGGAAGGCAAAAAAGTCATCAATTGTTCGTTACTTGAACTCTAATGATCAAATTGCAGATGGTCTTACTAAGTCACTTTCCAAGGCACGTTATTCCTGGTTTTTGTCCAAGTTGAATGTTATTCAGGCTCCCATACAACTTGCGGGAGGATGATAAGTATCCTAGTTCTACTCATCTTGTTATTCAGGCTCCCATACAGATTGCAGATGCTTACTGCAATCCCAAAATTGTTTTTTTACAAGAGTAAATTATATTATTTTGGAATTGATTTTGTATTTGATACATACCATGCACATTTTTAATAATATTGTCAATACATCTATGTAGGCAATTTGCAATGGCATCATTGCTCAACTACCTTAATTATTTGAATTTAACAAAACAAACTCACAACTTCATTTTGTAGCTACAAAGAAATATAAAAAGGGCAACACATTGAAATGATCCATGAGAATTATCATGTAAGCTTAAATGATCACCTAGCTTCCATAATTGAAATGGTCATCTTGTTCACAGAGAAATCTTCTCCATTTTCTTCGCTTGAATTCAAATCCAAAATGCTACTTGTATTTGGAAAAAATGGCTTTTGTGGAGATGGCAACAAACTAATTTCATTTCTTAGTAGCGATACAACATAAGGCATGGTGGGCCGATCCAAAGCATTTTCTTCCACACAAAGAAGAGCAATATTAATATACCTTAATGCATTCTGAAGAGAACAAGTGCTTCCTAATATTGGATCCAACATATCCAATGGCCTATTGCTATTCCATAAATTCCAAGTCTGATGAAAACAATAGGAAAAAAAATCATATGTCAATCTAAAATTTTACTTCATTGGAATATGCTATAAAAGAACTAATTTAAAGTTATTTATGACTTACATGTCCAACAAGGTTGACAGAATTGTTACCATGATGAACACTAGTGTTCTTTTTTCCGCTCAAAATCTCCAAACATAAAACCCCAAAGCTAAAAACATCAGATTTAATAGAGAATGTACCGTCCAAAGCATACTCGGGAGGCATATATCCACTGCAATAAATTATTAATTAAAAAAAGTTTAGCATTCTCTACTAATTTTAAAATATATGCATTAGGTACAAAAAGAATCATTGAGATTACTTTGTAGAACACTTTATATATATCATATTGTTAAAAATAATAAAACTTGCATTACAACTAATGATTTGGATGCTATTAGTATGTGCTATGTAAAAAAATCAAGTCAATATAGGACTAAAGTAAAACCATATAGGCACTTCTATAATTATAGTTAGCTAAGTACCTTTAGCATTACTAAAATTTAAGAATGTTGATTTAGATGAAAAATGTGCTTACAATGTACCAACTATACGGTTGGTCGCCTGTGTCTCTTTCCCACAAACAATTCTTGCAGTTCCAAAATCTGAAATCTTAGGATTCATGTCCTTATCCAATAAAATATTGCTGGCCTTCAAATCTCGGTGAATGATTTTTAACCTTGAATATTGATGTAGATAAAGAAGTCCTTGAGCAATTCCTTCAATGATTTGAATGCGAGTTCTCCAATCAAGTGGGTTGTGTTCGAATGAACCTGTCTCAAGTTATATATAAGTATATGAACGTAGAAGGAAAAAAAAATAAGAAACAACTTAATATATGTAGAAGAAAAAAAGTGCAAAGTAATAACTTGTACATATGAATTTCATACCAAAGAGGAAAATATCTAAGCTCTTATTTGACAAATACTCATAGATAAGTATATGTTCATCTTCTTTGGTGCAGTAGCCAAGAAGTTTCACAAGATTTTTGTGTTGGAGTTTTGCTATGAGCCATGCTTCATTTTTAAATTCTTCACATCCTTGTCTAGATCCTCTTGAAAGCCTTTTCACAGCTACCTCATAGCTGTTTATTAATTTACCCTGAAATATAAATGTAGGTTGGTGGTTTTTTAAATGATGTAAATGAGAATAAGATCAGTGATAATTAATTCTTAAAAGTATAAGTCAAGGTAAGAGAGCATTGTGTTCTCTTATATTCCAAGGCATGATTTTATTACAATAATGTGTTTAAGTTTGTAGACAACACAAAGAAGAAAATAATTCTCACAGGAACTAATGTTAGGTCATGTCTGGATTTGGGGAATGTTAAATTCCATGTATTGCCTGCAATCCGTGGATTTTGTAAAAACTCACATAGGATGTGGTACTTTTAACGAAACCCTTCAAAATGAGGATTTTTCAGCAAAATACATGGATTGTATAAAATCTAAAATCTAAAAAATTTGTGTATCAAACTAATGAATTGGTAGAAATCAATGGTTTTGCACAATCCTTCAATTGAACTCTCTCAATCCAAATATGACCTTAGGCCATATTTGGCATGATGTATTTTTAAAATCCATGTATTCTCTACAATCAATGAATTGTTTAAAATCAATGGATTTTGTAAAAACCCACATAGGAGGTGGGATTTTGGAATAGCTTCAAAATCAAGGTTTTTGGCAGAATCTATGGATTGTACAAAATTCATCATTAAAAAATTTTGTATACCAAACGATTGAATTGATATTAATCAATGAATTTTGTAGAATACCTCATTTGAATTCCTTCAACCCAAAAATTACCTTAAAGTTTTTAGACCTTACCTTGTATACAGGTCCAAAGCCACCTTCACCGAGTTTATTCTCATCAGAGAAGTTATTTGTAGCAGCACATACACTAGCATAACTAAATACAGGAATATCCACTTGTTTTATTTCTTTTTCATGATTTTCTTGTCTTGCTAGATGGTTTTCAAAACTTCCCAAACTTGAGCTAAAATCGAACAATAGTAAGTCCATCCCTGCTTGAACAAGAATCATATATATAATAAATACATATAATTTGGTTCAATCATGATAGAAATAAAACAATTCTTGAAAATTTAAGCAATTTCAAATGAATTTTGCTATTTCTTTCCTATTAACATTGTAATGGTCATGCAAAGAAGTAAGACTTCTTCCTCTTAACAATAAAAAAATTATACCTTCTGATCTTGACCTTTTTGTCCACATCCAAAAAACAAATATGGATGAAATGATCAATAGTAACGAAATTGTTATGGCGAAGATAATTGATAGCTTCTTCTTCTTGTGAGCTATTCCACAAAATAGAAAACGAATTACTGATTATGAAATAGAATTAAGAATTTATTTAATGAAATAAATAAGATTCAAATATAACAAATGGATTATAGAAATTAGATGAATAATCCTTACTTGCTTTAGACAACTCGGAAGCATCAACTTTGATATATAATTTTTTTCCAGAAATATCAGTGTCTGAAAGTTGCTGAACATTCACAAGATCACCCATCCAAACAAAGCATTGATTATCATGATAGGAGTAAGCATTGCAAGAACAATTGCTCAAGCAAGCTAATTTGCAATCCTCATTCCCCTTGATTCCATAAAGAGCAAGTTCATTATCAGGCAATGCAACATTTGACAACATAATAAACCGATTTCTAGATACATTAGAATTATCGCATTGCAAAATTGTTTTCCTAACACAACCTTCATCGTAATTTTTTATTTTCCAATTTGATTCGAAATTCGGCACGAATCCCGGTAAACATGAACATGAGGCATGTAATTGCTGACTGCAAATGCCAAAACTCCCACAATAAGCGTAAAAACCACATTGGCTACTAGACATTGACCAAGATAAATTCCAATCATTGTTATTTTCTAACCAAAAATATGTTCCCAACTCTCCAAATGAGTTGATGAAATATCTAAACAAGAAACCTTTATCATGTACATTAAAAACTACATAACTTATATTGGGATATGACTTAATAAAAGTGTAGTAGAGTTTGTTAGATCCTATTTCCATAGTCCAATTAGAATTTCCCTTGGCATTTATCCAATATGACCAATATTTTTCGATCTTTTTTTTCATAACAAAAGACCATTCTGATCCATCAACATCATGTGCTAAAGTGAAGTCTCCATCACTAGGGTTTCCGTTAGATCTCCAAGATGTTATCGACCAAGTTTTTCCTATGGTTTTATCGTACCCTAATTTCATCCCATTCAACCAATTATCTGTTGGATAATCGAAGCTTTGCCATAACAAAATATTTTCATTTCTCAAAACAAAATTTCCTGAATCTAACAGTGTGGCACTTATATTGTCATTTGATGATGATACATTTGTCACCATGTAAGAACTGGTGTTTCCTTCCATTATAACCAGATTTCCATTGTCGCTTATAGTGAGATTAACAAAAGAGGTTTTGAGAGGAAAATCTCGGTTTGCTACCCAAATAATAGTTTTTGATGACACTTTTGTAAACCTTATTCCTAAATAGAGATGGGTGGAATTTTCAACAAGATGAAAAAATCCAAGCTCAAAGTAGCCATTAGATGATATAATAGTATCTGAAGCCACGAGTTCTTCTCCTGCTAAGATTGTGTCTTTGGTAGAAAGAGCAAATGGCACATAATAACACGTTAATATCAATAGGAGAAGAGCACAATTAAAACAATTGTCTAAAGCATCTATGTTAGGCGCCATATGAATTGCAGCGAAAGTGATAGATGATGGATTGTTTTCCTGATAAACAATTCAATAAAAAAAGAGGTTATTAATTGAAGTTCCAATGATAAGTTCAATGTCTCTATTATTGAATACACTTATGTACAATAAAATAAAATAATAATTTCATCTAAAAGTTTAAACTATTAAATGAAGTACAAAGAACATATGCAATATCTTCGAAAGTTAATTATGTCACAAAATTAAACGAAATTGTTGGAGTATGCAAACTAACTTCAACTAGTGTTTGAGTTAGTGTACATGCATAAATGTAAATCCATGCAAACTTAGTCTAAGATATAGGGTAATAAACTTGTGGGTCACCAAACTATAGCGGATTTCAAAAAGGGTCCTAGCCTTTGGTTCGTTTCTTTTTGGTAACTAACATTCTATTTTGTTTCAAATCTTGGTTACTCGTCAAAATTAAATGCTAATTCGCTAACGTGACAATCGAAGAGAGAGTATTCTCCGAATACTCCACCACGTCAACCATCTGTTGAATGCTAACTCATCAGAAGATTAGTACCCTTTTGAAATCCATTGAAAGTTCAGTAACACCGTGTTCATTTATTTAATTAATTAGCATGTATATTTATTGATTAATTTTGTTTATTTATATATAATTAAAATATGCATTAAGAGAGAGGAAATATGTATTGCTAGTTATCTTCCTGTATTAAGAGAGAGAGAATATGTATTGCTAACATCTATATAGCAAATTAAATTATAGAATCTAATAGTTGATTTATTTCAGAGATGGTGGAGGTTTTGGTCGTGACGTAAGGCGTAAAGCTTTTAATGTGGTGTGATTGGTGGACTTTATTATATGGAAGTTTATGTGATGGACATTGAGAATGAATTTATATTTTGGATTTGAAAATTGACCTTAAATGGTAAAGTTGCGGGTAATAAACCTGAGGTTACTGAACTTTCACTAGATTTCAAAAAGGTACTAATCTTCTGATGAGTTGGCATTCAACAGATGACTGACGATGAGAAATATTTGAAGAATATTCTCTCTCAGGTTGCCACATCATCAATTTTGAATTTAATTTCAGTAAGTAACCAAGATTTGAAATAAAATAGAATGTTAGTTAACAAAAAGAAACGAATTAAAGGTTAGGACCTTTTTTGAAATCCGGTTATAATTTGGTGATTCCATAAGTTTATTACCCCTAAAATATAAAACAAGTCTTTTGTAAAATAATGATCATTATTTTTTTTAGTGCAAGTCTAGAATTCATTTGACTTCGGCTAATACACTACTAAAAAACAACTGCCGTCGCAGATCCTTTAAAAACCGTCGCAAAAATAATTCTGCGACGGACTCTGTGACTCAGATTTACTACGACGGAATGGTTGTGTCTATCATAGATTCTGCTACGGAATTTGCAATGGAAAGGGCTTGGTAGTAGAAATTACAAAAATTTGGGACCAAGTCAGTTGCAAAAAAACTGCTATGGAGTACTCCGTCATAGATTCCGTCATAGATTTGAAAAATTGATGCAGTTCAATGCCACTCACAGATTAACCATTTGTGAGTGAAGCAAAGGTCCTTCTTTTGCATCAACAAAGGTGTGTTCTGAAGGGTTAAATCCTGTGTGTGCTTCAAGGGTTGTATTACTTGATGTTGTGTGGAACTCATCATTAAAAGACAAGTCATAAGCCGTGCTTATCCTTTTAGACAAGAAAAAGTTGTGTACATTTACCATAGAAAGAGTGAAGCAAAGGTCCTTCTTTTGCATTAACAAAGGCGTGTTCTGAAGGATTAAATCCTGTGTGTGCTTCAAGGGTTGTATTACTTGATGTTGTGTGGAACCCATCATTGAAAGACAAGTCATAAGCCATGCTTATAATCAGGAACAAAGGAATAGGAGAAGTATTGTTAAAGGTCCCTACTATTCTTATTTTGGATGAATGTCACTCTCCTAGGAATGAGAATACTGATATACTTGACGTAGAAGTATATCAGTATTCTCATTCCTGGAAAAATCCGGTTTGTCTCGTATCATTATAATGAGAACTGTGGAAAAAAAATCAGCTAATTTGGCTCGTGGTTGGAAAGAATTTGCGCAGAAAAATAAGTTGAAAATCGATGATGTTTGTGCCTTTGAACTGATTGAACTAATTGAAAGTTGATCTGATCAATCAATTCAAAGGCACAAACATCCCCAATTTTCAACTTTTTTTTCTACGAACTTCTCTCCAATCATGAGCCAAATTAGTTGATTTTTTTTTCTATAGTTCTCATTATAATAATACGAGATAAACCGGATTTTCCTAGGAATGAGAATGCTGATATACTTCTATGTCAAGCATATCAGTATTCTCATTCCTGAAGTGTGACCTTTAGCAGTACTTCTCTCTTCCTATGGTCCTGATGCTATGAGATGATAAATGTACATAACTTTATCCCGCCCAAGGTGATAAGCACGACTTATGGCTTGTCTTTCAACTGATGGGTTACACATAAAATCAAGTAAAACAACCCTTGAAGCACCCACAAGATTTATCCCCTCAGAACACGCCTTTGTTGGTGGAAGCATCACTTTTGCTTTGCTCTTTCTATCATTAAAATGATTAATCTGTGAGTGGAGTTGAACTGCATCAATTTTTCAAATCTGCGATGGCCTACTCCATTTTATTAATGTTGATGTGAATTGAATATGATTAATGTTGTTCAAATTGTTGAGGCTTCAAATAACTTTAATTATATAAAAGTCAAAATGGTGTGATGAATTGAATATAAAATCATAAGTGTGTGTGTGTGTGTGTGTGTATTCAACTCGCACACCATTTTATTCTCAAAATTAAACTTATTCAAAGTGTCAACGAATGTCTAAAATTTTTAATAAATTTTATAATTAAAATTAAGTTCAGATACTTTATAATCAAATTATTTCAATGCAAGGAGAATGCAATCGAAAGACAAATTCATTTAAGTTATTAATTGTGTCAATCATAGTCTCTAACCTAATTCAAACCTAACGTAAAATCTACCGAAATTTTGACAGAGTCTCCCCTATATCTAGACGTATGTCCCAAAAAAAT
>CANYLF011898943.1:0-12770 GCA_948193215.1 Bocquillonia castaneifolia | reverse complement strand
AATATTAGAAAAAAAGGTTATAATTTCATCAAATATGATAAATTAATGGAGTAAAAATTACTTGGTAAAAAAGAAAACAACAAATTTGTCATTTATGTTCTTATTTGAAATTTGATGCTTATAATATATATTTTTTTATTTGCCAATAAAGTTTTTGGTTATCCTAAATTATGAATTTTGAAAGTAAGATAAATTTTGAGAGATCTTATTAGAAAAGGAAAGACTAGATATAAAATTATGAATCCAGCTACCTTATATTAAGTAATGTTTCTCTACTGTCTCTCAAGATATAGTCTAGTGATTGAGTGAGACACGTGTAATAGATTTGAGAGTCTCAAATTCGAATCTCTTTCCTAATATTAAAAAAATAACAATGATTCTCTAATGGTAGAATGGTATTAACCAAAGATTATTGACATAAAAAAAATTAATTGAGTCATGTTGACATATAGAGACTAAATGGGTCATCAGATAGAAATTCATGTGCTAAATTTTAGGGTTTGTAATCACCAACGTTTCATTTTTCATTTTATTGCCTATTCCTAAAACGACGTCGCTTCCACGTTCTCTTTAGCATATAATATTTAATCATACAACCGCAACACAGAGAATAAAAACTCTTCATCCCTCCACACAAAACTCTAAGGCTTTGTTTGTTTTGAGGGAAATGAGGAGAAAAGAAAGGAAAGGAAAGGAAATGAAATGAAATTTATTTCGTTTATTTGGATCAAGAGAAATTGAAAGAAGTTAGTGGAAGTAAAATAAAAGGTAGAAAATGTAAGGAAATTTGATTTCTTTTCAAATGGATAAAAATTAAAAGAAATAAGTTTAAAATTATTAATAAACCTTTTATTGTATAGATATTATAATTATTTATAAGAGTATAATTAAGAATAAACACAAAAATAAAAATGTCATTTCTCTCCTTTTATTAAAATCAATCCAAACAATCAAAAGGAAATAATATTTCTTTTCTTTTCCCAATTGTATTTATATTCCCTTTCCTTTTTTTTATTTTCTCTTCTTAAGTTTTCAAACAAACAAAGGGTAAATCCACACACGTATATAAATCCCAGTGACAGCCACTCACTTCTTTTCTCCACCACCAAACCCTAACCCAACTCTCTGTCAAGATGCAGATCTTCGTGAAAACCCTAACAGGGAAGACAATAACCCTAGAAGTAGAATCATCGGACACAATCGACAATGTCAAAGCCAAAATCCAAGACAAGGAGGGAATCCCACCGGACCAACAGCGCCTGATCTTCGCCGGAAAGCAGCTGGAAGACGGGCGCACACTTGCCGACTACAACATCCAAAAGGAGTCGACCCTGCACCTGGTGCTCCGATTGCGGGGCGGGGCAAAGAAGAGAAAGAAGAAGACTTACACAAAGCCAAAGAAAATTAAGCACAAGAAGAAGAAGGTGAAGCTGGCGGTGTTGCAGTTTTATAAGGTGGAGGACAGTGGGAAAGTGCAGAGGCTGAGAAAAGAGTGCCCTAATGCAGAGTGTGGGGCTGGGACATTTATGGCCAATCATTTTGATAGGCATTACTGTGGTAAGTGTGGGTTGACTTATGTTTACAATAAAGCTGGCTGTGATTGATTTCAATCATTATTATGATCCAGTATGAGGATTAGTTTTGGAATTAGTTCAAAAGTTTGGTGCTTTTTGTTATTTTGATGGATGTTTTTGTTATTATTGATATTTGGATTTTATTTTGTTTAATGTAATATCATCCGGATGATATTTTATTAAATTAATACTATTTGTATGTGTGTGGATTTATATTGTTGATCAAGTTATGGTGTTTGTTAGTGGTCTCTGGTTTAATTGCTTGAGGAGATTAGGAACATGTTTTGCAATGGTGGAATTAGTAATTAGATTCCATGACTTGAAGGTTACTCTGCATATAAACTTTTACTTTTAGTTTTGATGGTATGACAAGATGAAGTTTGACACATTTCATCTAGGCTGTATATTTGGAGAACTTAGTTCAGGATGCATGCAATTTGGATCGGTAGTATAATTTTTGGCACGGGTGCCTTTTGCAAGGCTTCCGTCGGATTCAAATGAATCCTAACTCTGTCATTCATTTGTTATAAATTGCCCAAAGGTAACTAGGTTTTGCATTGCATTTTTAGTTGTTTGATGGCCGTCTTAGAAGCAAGTAGTTAAGTACCTTGGTTGGTGGTGGTTCATATGGGTTTTTAGCAAATGGCATTGAAATGCTAGAAATTGTATGTGCTAATTACTAGTAAATGAATATTTGTTACTCTGAACAGGATCATATTCAGACCATATTAATACCAATTTTTGGCAGCTGTTATTGATATTAAAATGTGCCTGGGATATTTTTAGTTTTAAGCTCCTTTCATAACAATTGTAATTTCCTAATTAATTCCTGTAAAAATGAGTTAATGGAAGCAACGAGAATTTGCATGGCTTCGTTATATGATAAATAGAACTTTTGAAGGGCTGCGGCTTGATTTTGAAACCTTAACCTCGTCCACCAGCCATCAAATATATGGAGCTTCAGTGAATAATGTTTCTGAAATATGTCCTGTCCTGTCCTATCCTTCCTGCTAACAATTTAAGAATTGTTCCAAGAGGTGGGTTCTTCTTCTTGACTCTGATTGTAGCCCCTCTGCAGTCCATAACAGAGTTTATAATTTCCAGTTACTGTGCAGTAACACTTTGAATGTATTTTTTGTTTGATCATTCATCCGCAAAATCAGCTTGTCATTAAGCCTCAAATTCATTTTGACCAAATCTTTAATTTCATGTACCTTTAATGTTAATAAACTATTAAGCATATATAAGATTTAACTTTTTTATCCATTGTACACTAAATTTAAAATTGTAAAAATTGCACTAATATGAAAAAAAACATAATGATTTAAACTGTGTGTAATACTAATAATGAAAATTTAGCAAATTAATACAATATTTTAGTTAAATTTGATTTTTGATAGGTCAAAAATTGAAACTTTCTTAATAAATAAAGTTGAGGCTATCTAATAATGTATTCAGCCAATTCATTAAATTCCTGCTTTGCACTTAAACTATGTGGTTAGGCTTGTTGCACCACAAACATATCCAAGAAAAAGTTCTACCTGATGTCTGATTGACCACATGGGACTATGATAAACAAGCGTGAAGAAGCGAGATGGTTTAATTTCCAAATTCTGAATTAATTGTATGTAGCATAAAACGACACCAAGAAGCATGATGGTTAAATTTCCAAAATCTGAACGAATGTAGCATGAAACGACAGCAAATGGAAAATGAAAGTTATATAGACGTGAAATCTGCTCAAACTTAACTGCAATCACATGGTTGAGTCAAAAACAGCAACAAATTAAAAGAGGAGGAGAGTGAGCTGAAATGGAACCTGACAAAGTAGATATTAATTAAGTGATTGTAAATTTATTATGCATGAAACAAAGAGAGCACTGAAAGTGGGAGTTGAATGTTGATGTCTTCTTCTTCTTGTAATTGTCAATTATAATTGCTCTCTTTCTCACAGCAAATAAAATAAATAAAGAGAGAGCACTAAGAAAGATGCCTCCTTTCCTTCTCCATCCACTCTTCTGGAACTCCCCATCCTCCTTGTTATGGTAATACTTTACTGTACTTTCACTTTCATCGTTGACAGATGATCGACTCAAACAGATAGGTGATTAAATAATAGAGAAAACAACATATGAAACAAATTAGAAGTAGTCAATTTTTCTTGCTAGCTCATACAGACAATTTTTTTTGAGCCCTACTTTAATGAACTATATATATATATGTTTATGAGTATGTACTTTCCTCTCTTTAAATCACCTGTTAACATTGTTATATGATTGGGAAAATTTTAAAGAACATGCTTGTTGTTTGAAAATTTAAGCATGCGTTATGTATACTTTTTATTACATTTAAGTATATTAACTTAACTCATTTTATTTTACCAAGTCAGATTTTGTGAGATTGACATTGTTAATTTTATGAATCCACATTATCAGGATCATGTAAACAATTTGGATCATGTAAGCGGCACAATAAATTTGCCTTATGAATTCAAAGCTTAGAGAAGACATTAACAAAAAGAAAAAAAAAAAATTAACGAGTAAACTCTAAGCGTGTTATGACATGGCAATATATATGTTTGTAATTTGGAATTGGAGATTAAATATATCATTAATAAAGCATATACAAGAAGTGATCAAAAAAAATCAACGCTTAAAAATACTACGTACACCAAGCAGCAAAACAAAGAAATACAAAAACAAAGAACCAATCTTTTATGGTACCACTTATTCTTGGCAGCTTATGAAACGAACGTACTTATCCTTGATGATCATATATACAAACAATATACTTTCTTATATGAGAGTGAGAGGAGAGACTCCATTAAGTTTGGCATAAGAAAACGTGCTAATTAATTAATTAATTAATTAATTCTGTAGCATGCACATATATATATATAAATCTCTGAACCCTCGATCAGATATGATGACCCACAACCTCAACAGAGACTCTCTCCCAATGTCAACACTGAACCATCTCTTTGACCTTCCAGAGCAGATCTGCTATCTACAATGTGGTTTCTGTGACACCATTTTACTGGTACAGTTTCAACACATAATATATATATATATATATATTTTTCATTTCTTCATATATATAATTCCATCTGTTTCAAGTGTTTGTAGGTGAGTGTCCCATGCAGCAGCTTGTCAATGGTGGTGACAGTGAGATGTGGGCACTGCACCAGCCTCCTCTCTGTCAACATGATGAAAGTCTCTTTTGTTCCTTTCCACCATCTCTTGGCTTCTCTTACCAATGATCATCAGGTTTTTTTTTTACTTATTTATTTCCCTTTTTCTCCTTTCTTAATTTCTTTCTTTAATTAATTAATATCATCATCTATTTTCAGCAAAAAGAAGAAGTCAATTTACAACAAGAATTGGAGGCCCGAAAAACCTTTGACACTGCTGACAGATCATCTGCCTCTTCTGATAATGAATTAGATAAGGAGGACAAGAACCACCCTGTTAACCGTGTTATTAATAAACGTAATTAATTAAGCTCAGTTTATAATGCACTTTATTATTATTAGTGACCAATTTCCTTCATATGTATAAATATGTTTCAACTCTTTACAGCTCCAGAGAAAAGGCAAAGAGCACCCTCAGCTTATAATTGCTTCATCAAGTAAGCAGCATTCCTTCCTCACTGCACATTAATTAATTTTATAACTCTAATGGTGGTTTAGCTTTCATGTTAATTATTCTTATATATGTTTGTAGCAGAGAAGAGATAAGAAGGCTTAAAGCTGAAAATCCAAATATGGCTCACAAAGAAGCCTTCAGTGCAGCTGCAAAAAATGTCAGTTTTCAAAAACTCAAGTCAACATTGTTTGTTTGAAAATGAAATTGATCTAATTATGTGCATTATCATCTCAAAAAGTATATATATATATATATATTCTACACAGTATCTAAAAAAAAGCATATATTGTTTGATTTTATTTTTTTAGTGGGCTAATTTCCCTCCGATTCATTATGGCGGAGAGAACTGCTGTGGACAGGAAGAGGAGAAGGCAGCATGGAGTCGTGATGCAGCTGAGGTAAAATTTTAGAGAATTAATTCAAACAATTTTAGCAGTGAAGAGGTACTTAATTAATTAAGCTCAAGCCTTATTAAGGCCCTACTAATTAAGTTCAGGTGAATAATATTAATAAAGCTCTCACTTGTATGTTTAATTAATGATTCAAGAATTATAGTAGTGAAGTGGGTAGAAATGATTGGTTATGTTGAAAACAAGCAAAATGGACAGGGTGGTGACACAACACACACAGGAATTGAGTTAGTGATATATAATACTTACTTGTCGACTGAATTCTTGAATTCTAAATTAGTCAGTCACTTTCTACAATAGTTAAATTAAACTAGCAGTACAGCTCAGAATTTATGTAAAACCCTTTTAAAGGTAGGTTGTTTGAATACATAGTGTGCAGACTGTTTTAACTCTAGCTACATGATGTTATGTTAGTAGTAAATTATGCCATTGAAGTAGAGGCATGACTTTCTGGTTTGAAAAGTTTCAGGTGAACAATGAAGGCAATAAAAGTTTCCTTGAAAGAAAGGCTCCAAGGCATTCCATATGGGCAAGGACACCATCTAAGTGAAGCAATTTAAGCTTATATTTATATATAAACTACTGTAACAAGAAGTCCTTCCATTTGTAGGAACTTAGAGCTGGCTTCTAAATCATATGTCTTTTAGAGACAGATGCTCTTGGGAACGAGGTAGACACTGTGCGTATGTACTCCAAGTTTGTCAAAGATTGACTATATAATTTAAGACTTAAGATCGATCTAGCTTTATATATATATATATATATATGTATATGTCTCTACATGTTAATAAGATTCAAGTGGCATCAAGATATTTTGGTTGGGACAAGAACCGCATGTAATTAAATTGGTGCATGCAATTTCAAACAGGAAAAATGGTCCCCAGGATTTTTACAATATATATATATATATATAGAAATCATGATAATGATCCAAAAGAGAAAGGAGAGACTTATTTCCAAAAATTAATCACATGTTATTTACTCTTGACACTAGTTGATTCCTATAAGGTAGACATATATATACTAGAAGAAATAGAAATTATTATATGAATCCATCACATTTAAATTTGATCACTATATTATATAACCTAGCTAGCAATATATATATTATATAAAATGTTAGCTAATCATCCAGTTGCTTCATGCAATTTCAAATGCTTTCTCCTCATTTACTTCCATTGCTTCCTCCTTCCCCATCTTGACACCCTTTGTGTCCATCTATCTGAAATTACAAAACAAATTAATTAATACCAACAGATTATATATAAAAGATCTAAGTAATTAAGAGTGCTTCACCTTTTATTTTGAGAGTATATATTTAGGTAATATATTGTTAGGGCTCCATTACAAGTATAGATTGCATGCATTAGCAGAGAAAAGTTTAGGATCTTACTTGGCGAAGGCCTGGAAGAAACGGAACGAAAATACTCTTGAAAGAATCCCCTATTTTCTTTCTGTAGTTCTCTCCACACTACAACCAGTACATTAATTAAATATACAAGTCCATCTCAGCTGGTAATTATCAATGAAAATTCTGTGTGTATATGTAAAAAAATTACAGAGGGAGAGATAGAGACCTGTAAGTGTAACAAGAGGCCGGATGCCGGCATGCTCTTCTAATGCCTTAATGCATTGGTCTCTGCTCATGTGAAAGAGTAGGCATCTCTCTATAAGATGATGAACCTGTATATTTTCATACATTAATTTCATGCAAACAAATTAAAGAAATAAAAAAAAAAATCAGTGAGATTTTCGAGTTTGAACAGCAAAAATAAGAGAAGGGTCTGCATGAAATCACCATTCTAATGTAGCTATGAGGGTGGCAATGCAAACAAGGAAGAAGATGCTGCTGGTGGTTGTGATACATTTTTTTAAAAACAATTTTGCTGTAAATTCTCCTGATGAGTATTATATATATATATAGAAATGGACAAAAAGACTAAAGAAGCAAATGATAGGAAAGAGGGTATGTATTGACAAGAAATAAAGAAAAGACAAGCAACAATTGGCAAAAAAAGTGCTTAAAGTTTAGCAAGTATAATTTTATTTTTTTTCTTTTGGAAAATGTATATATATGCAAGGCAATGTCTCAAAGAGAGTCAAGAGAGTGACTGTTATCCAATGGATATCTAAGTGAAGGGCTAAAAAAGCACAAGAAATCAAAATGATAGATTCACCTCATCTTCATTAGATAAGAAAAAGGAATAATAGATTGATTGATTGGTGGTGTTTAGGGATTTTGAAAATGCTCATATGTTATATATATATATATGAGATGATATATACAATTTCGTGGCCAAGTCCTTGGCCACTTGAAGCTGTTTGTTAGCTTTTAGTATGCCCTGCTCCTTCATTAATTCATTTGCTCTTGCTTGCTGCCCGCTAATTGGGTCCTATTGCTTCTTCAATATGCGGTGGTCCCCTTCTTCAAAATTGCACTAATTAGAACCCTAAAATTATTGATATCTTTTTCAATAATGGAAACCCTAGTGTACAAGCATCCTCCACGTTTGTATTGTGTCCTCAAAATATGAGAAAGGATCATAATGTTGAAAATAATGGATCAATGGTTTTCTTATTTGTGGTTTTTATCTTTTATTGCTTAATTCTATGGCCTAATCTTTGTTGTACAATGTAGGCTAAATTAAGTTGACAGGAGAATGAAGTTTGCAAATCAACTAATTAAACCGAAATTTTGGATTTCCCTAGATTATATTTTTGAAAAAAATTATAAAGACTTATTTTAGAGCTTAAGAGTTAATAGAATGGATATCTTATTTGGAACTTTACATTAAATTATTTAGATTTCGATTTCTAACCACTTTATTTCATTAATTAAAAATTTTAACATACATTAAAGTAGACATTTATTTATCCACACCTTTTTGTTTGGTACATATACGCGTATAGGTATTAACTATATTCAATAATCAACAAAATCAAAGCTAGTTTCAAATTAATAGAATTTGATTTAAATATTCTTTACCTGTATCATTAAATGCAAAGAAATCATCATATATATGGTCATTTAGCAATTGAGAAATTTGATCTTAAGTAGACCTAGCCCACTGCTTTCATTTATTATTAACTAACTAATTTATCATTCTCTTACCTACATAAAAAAGTCTATTTTCCCTATGTGGATGGTCACAAATTGGTCATTTAGCAGCACCCATTATATATATATATATATATAGATGCACAAACATGTATGGTAGCTGAAATTTGTATATCTGAAGCTAATCTCTCTATCCTTAAGACTCTATGAATTGATCTTGATGGCAAAAGGCATTGTAAACTTCTTAGCTTAACTTCATTATAAAGTAAGCCTTGAATTCGCAACCTTTTTTTTTTCATCTTTTTATACTCTTAAATGCATTGAAAAAGAAAATAAATCAATTTGAAATCTTATCAAAAAATTTTGAACATAGACCTCCGAAGGTATTACGGACATTCAGATTTCAAACGAGGCGCATGACAGAACTAAGAAAAATAACACATATTTTTTTAATTTTAATATAAATTTTGAACATATTTTTACTTTAAACAATACATTGAATTGGTAGTTACTTAAATTTTTTTGACGAATTTTAAATATATATGCCTTCGATGATATGACATGGGGCAATTGGTTTACTCAACAAATACTTCACATTATTCTAAAGAATCCTTCATCTTAAACTTTAGTGTAAAATTTTAAATATATCCGAACTCTTAAAAAAATTTCTTAATGATTGTAAAGTGTCTACTCGGTTGACTATTAATTATATATCACGACCCAAACTCGGGTTACGTGACCGATGCTAGGAAACGGGAAAGTTATATACTACCGAAACCCGTGGTTAGCCTCAAACTTGATAAACATCAACATACAAACATAACATACCAGAATTATATATTCTGGTTCCAAAGAATATACCAAAACCTTATCAACACATGCATATACATACCATAATATCCCAATATATTTATATGACATAACCAGCATAACAAGCTGTAGCCTCACAGAGCTAAACACATCCATAGCATACCCACGTTCTGTTTACAGATAAATTAACCATATCCTACTTCAGTACCACCATTGCCTAAAAATATTTAACCAACATAGCAACTTGCCATCCTAATACAAATAGGCTACTACTACAGCTTTAGATTTAAATACATCCAAAAAAAAAATATTTAAAACATACACAAAATTATCGATGAAGAAGAAGACTGGCGTAGAGATTTGATAGATAAGGTCTGAGATGAAGAATCCTGAAAAAAATTAAGGTTGGGGGGAGTTAGATCTCACTGAGTGAATCAATAACATACCTATGAATGCAACAAACAAATCATATAAGGACGAGGATTGAAGTAGAGCACCAAATAACCCTCTACCCCATAGTCATCCAAGTTCTCTTATTCCAAATATTTTCTCTTAGTCCAATACTCGTCTGGCACCCGAGCACTAGACCGAGCATTCCCCAGGTATTATTATAAATGTCACCTAAGAACACAAACCGAGCATGCCACAGTTATAATAATTTATAGAGGATCGGCGCTCGAGCACCACAACCGAGCATGCCCTGTCCTTATTATCCATAGCAATAATCAATAAAGGATCGGTGCCCGAGCACTAAAACTGAACATGCCCCGTCCTTAACATCTCATAATGAACGTACCTGACTCCTGTGTGTACACAGCCTGGTGACGGCCACCGGGTAGCTCATTCCACTATCACCCTCTATCCATAAGCACAAAGAAACATACCCATTCCATTAACAACAAATGCATAATAACAATGATGATAATGATGATGATGATGATGATGATGATAATGATAACAATAATAATAATAATTATGCATGGTGTTTATATGATGTGATATGAAACATGAATGTATGCTAAATGGTTATGTTCACAATGACAGTATAATAAAATAATATTAGTTCTACGAGCAAATCATAAATATGAAATTGACTCACAGAAAGGATGTGTGCCTCTATATGCTTCTGACGTGCTTGGCACTCCTCAGTCCCTAGAACTCTCTACAGAATAACAATAATAACAGAAATATTTAGAATAATAACAATATCCTATTTCCTAATGAATCCTAGATTTCTATTCAAATATTTTTAATAATCTATCATATTCCCAATATTTTATCGAGTGCTATAATAAAACCGTCTAAACTCGATATCACATTTTACGAGAAATTCCTGTCAAAAATTTGACAGCATCTACTCTGTAAAATGGATAGCTCTTCACCAAAGTGGAGCCCATCTTGCACAAGAAACACACTTCTGCCACATACTGGGTCTACCATCAATACCCAAATTTAACATTACATAACCACAGCAGATATATAAACAAATATATTATATCTTTATATTCAATTCATTGCACCATTTTCTCAATTAAATTATACTTATTTAATGTCCATCAACGTAAATTATCGTTCTTACCAATAGTTAGATTAATATACAACCTTAACTAGGTTCACAGTCCAATTATTCCATTTACTCAAATTATCCATATAACTTAATCATATTAATTACAATTCGGGTTCATTATAACTTATTTAATATGCTAACAACATCTCCAAAGTCCGAACATATAAATTAAACTCCTAACACGTATTTCTAGGATTTTCATACACCGCATATTATATTCTAGGATTTTTAATTAAAAATCTACAACTATTTTCACTATGGTTTCTTCACGAAAATTGTACCAAATAATTTTCTAGAATTTTTAAAAATAAAATTGGGACTAATTGGAGTGGGGCCTACAGCGACCGCCAGCGGCGGCGCGTGAACCTCATGCATCGTCGTTTGTGGCTGATGTTGGTCCCCCAAATAGCCCAGATTGAAGCGCCACTCACCCAAGAGTCTTCACACACCACTCACACATGACCAGTAGCAATAATTCGTACAAATAGAGGGCTTGAATACGTCGACACAAAATAAAACAGAATTCCATTCACCTGAAATTTGAAGCATTCATCGCGGACCAGCGTTTTCTAAGGTTTTTGGACATTCTGAACTCAATTATGACATCAATTTGAATGAATAATGGTGGGAAATGGTGGATTGAAGGAGGCCGCAGTCGTCGAAACTGTCGGGGTAAAAGCTCATGAATTCTCTCGAGACAAATAACGAGACCTATATCAATAGATAGAGAATCTTACAAGCTTCATTTTGATATGTGATGGGTGGAAAACAGTGATCGAAATCATCCGAACGAGACTGAGGAAGGAGAAGGGTTTACTGTTTGCTATTTTGAGAAATGTGGGTACTGTGGATGTAATATGTCTGCTGAAGTTTAGGTTCAATTACACCCATGCCAGACTTTCAACTATATATATGACAAACTTTCTAATTTGCAAATAGGTCCAAAAGTTAAATTACTCCTTATTCCGAACTCGTTTTGAT
This sequence comes from Bocquillonia castaneifolia, assembly GCA_948193215.1. Lineage (NCBI taxonomy): Eukaryota > Viridiplantae > Streptophyta > Magnoliopsida > Malpighiales > Euphorbiaceae > Bocquillonia > Bocquillonia castaneifolia. The sequence goes on along the minus strand of CANYLF011898943.1, from coordinate 726 downwards.
TTCAAATTTTTACCATGAGTTCGTATAATTATTTAGCGAATCCAACCAGAAAGTTAGATTCAAATAACTTGCTAAACTACCCTTTTGAATTTTTTAAAGAATTAAAACTGATTAATTTATATTCTGAGTTAAAGTTATTAAATCCAAAACTCACGGGTATTACATTATAAGAAAATTTTCTATACGTATGTGTCATATCATCATTGATATATATCTAGATATATTTAAAACAAACCGAAAATCTTGAAAAGCTCAAAAACCAATCTCCAAATTGAAATATATTTGAAATTTACATTAAAATTGAGATAGATGTGAACGTTATCTTCTAAATAATGAGAAAACCCCTTACAATTATATTTATCTCATTTGATTTTATTTCTATTAAAATTTTAAATACATTTGTATAAATATATTTCATAAAATGTATTGAATTCATTTATAATTTCAAATTTTATATTTATTTTAAATTAAAGTTCATTTGAAATTTAAATTCTATATAATTAGTAATAACCAGATTAAGGGGGTGTTTTATAACATAACTTATTGCTTAAATTAAAATTTTCAGCACTTATTTCCTCTAGGTTGTGATGCGAAACCAACACCTTTGGATGCTTGTAGATTCGGCCAAACACAAATTGATACATTCAAACACTTAATTAGATGGTTTAACTAACCAAATGTGATAAGGTCTCTACCTATATGAAGATAGCAAGCTTACCAATAATG
>CANYLF011898464.1:0-13968 GCA_948193215.1 Bocquillonia castaneifolia | reverse complement strand
AGATTTAAAAACATCCATAGCAGAATAACTGAAAGAAAAATTCCTTGATTTGAAACAAAAAATAGCTTGGACTATACATCTGAAAATAGTATCCTGAATATTTTGATTCTTCCCTTCAAAAATCCTTCTATTTCTATTTTTCCATGTCTCCCAAATTATGAAATACCAGAGAGAATTTTAAAGAATCTTGTAATCACGGATTGGAGATGCATTAGTCCAAATCTGAAAGAAGCAAGTAATAGAATTCGGCAATGGCATTGCAATATTGCATTTATCAAGGAACCATAACCATATAGGTCTAGCAAAATTACAATGCATAAGAAGATGATCTAAAGTTTCCATAATATTAGGACAAGAATGGCAGTAAGCATTTTCAAGAGTGAGAATACCACGGTTATGGAGGAAATCAAGAGAGGATACCTTTTGATGACAAGAAAGCCATGTGAAGTGTAAAATTTTTGGGGGTGCAAGACCTTTCCAAAGGAGTTTGAATACCTGGGATTGTTGATTAGCAGGATCCTGGGAATCATTTAAGAACCCTATAGACCAGTAACCATATTTGTTACCTTTCCATTTAACAATGTCTTTCTCATCGGAATGACTTAAAGAAATATGAGAAACCAGTCTAGTTATCTCTTCTATTTGTTGCAATTGGCCTCCTCTTGGTCTTCTAGGGCTATCAAATTGCCAACCTCTATCTGCCATTTGACGCATCGTTATAAGCTTATGTCTTTGGTTTTGAAAAACTGTTAGATAACGTTCCTTTAAAGGACCATCAATTAGCCATTTATCATACCAAAAATGTGTATTTCGACCGGAAATGACATCCACTAAAATATGGGGGAAGAAAAGCTCATAAACTAATGTATCTTTTACACACATTTTTAGAACATTTTTCCAAACCGCTAAGCATCCTTTCATATCCACATTTTCAATACCAATTAGCTCATTAAAACCTAAAGCTGAGACAACTTTATGCAAGAGAGAATATGTATTTTTATCCCTAAGTTTCCATAACCATTTCAGTAAAAGGCTTTGGTTACATAATTGTAAAGAAGAAATACCCAGCCCCCCAAACTCCTTTTTTTACAAATGTCATTCCAAGAAACATTACACAACCCTCTAGAAGAACTATCTCCCCTCCAAAGGACATGGATCATGAGACTCTCTAATTTTTTTTGAGTTCCACTTGGCATAGAGAATAAGGACATAAAATAAATTAGCAAGCTTTTCAAAACAGAATTAATTAAAACAACCCTTCCTGCAGGTGTGAGAAGTTTACCTTTCCAAAGAGCCAACTTTTTATGGAACTTAGAAACAATAGGATCCCAAACTTTTGAAGAAAATGCTTTGTCTATCAAAGGAAGGCCTAAATATTTCATTGGAAGAGGTTCTGTTTTGCAATTCATCTTTGAAGACACCAAAGATAAATCTGCAAAATTGAGATTAACTCCATAGATAGTGCTTTTGTTGTAATTAATTTTCAAACCCGAAATAGCTTCAAAACATCTTAAAATTCTCAATAAGTTCTCAATTTTGTGTCTCTCAAAATGAACAAACAGAAGGGTGTCATCAGCGAATTGGAGAAGTTGGATAGGTTTAGAAAATCATCATAGTAAAATCCTTCCAGAAGATTTAAAGAAGACGCTCTAGACATAATACTGTGTAAACCCTCAACTGCTAGGAGAAAAAGAAAAGGAGATAGAGGGTCACCTTGCCTTACACCTTTCTTCATGGTGAATGGTGGAGTAGGAGATCCATTCACAAGAACAGACATCTTAGAGGGACTTAGCAAGAAGGAAACCCAACCAATCCACTTCGAGTTGAATTCCATTTTAATCATGACTTCAAAGAGGAAGGACCAAGAAACACTATGAAAAGCTTTTTGTAAATCTAGCTTGAGAAGTAGAAGGGTTTATTATTTTTTTTTTTACTAGATGAATCAACTCATGAGCAACAAAAGAACATTCATGAATACTTTTTCCTCTAATGAAAGCATGCTAGGAGTCAGAGATGAGTTTAGGCATTAGAGGAGTAAGGCGGTTTACCAAGACCTTGGACACTAAATTACAGAACCCGTTTACAAGGATGATAGGGCGAAAATCATTAAGCAAAGAAGCACCAGAGATTTTAGGAATAAAAACCATGAAGGAGTAATTAAGGTTAGGAGGAAAAGAGCCAGTTGAATTTAATGAAAAAGTTTTAAAAACTCATCTTTAACAATACTCCAAGATTTCTTGTAGAAGAGGAAATTGAAACTATCTGGCCCTGGGGCTTTTGAATCATTACAAGACATTAAAGCCAATTGCACTTCATCTTCAGAGAACCGTTGGGTCAAGATCTCAGATTGTTCATAGGATAAAGACTGAAATGGAATGTCACCCAAATCAAAAGGAGCCACAGCAGAATGAGAAAACAAGTCTTTGTAATATCTTCTAATAGTAGCACGAATGTCGACTGGATCATTGTAAGAATAGTCACCATCTGAGATTGTCAAATGATTATTCTTATAATGGATTGATGCCACCGTGTGGAAGTACTTAATTTGTATTTATGTCTCCCTCCATAGACCATTGCACAAGTGATTTTTGTCTCCATAAGGACTTCAGGTTTTTTTTGTCTCCTTGTAGTAGTTAGCCCGAAGCTGACAAAGTTCATCCTACTCATTAGTGTTCAATGTTCTGGAATCCATTAGAACATCGTAATCATCTATTTTTCCCTGCAGAGACAAAAGGTGAGAAGAAATGTTGCCAAAATAGTTTTTGTTCCAATCAACAAGCTTGGAACGAATGAATTTCAATCTAGTGCATAAGTCAACAGCACCGGCCTCATCCCAAAAACCCTTCACAATATTCAAAAAATTCTCATTGGACCACCAACCATCAATGGACCTAAATGGTTTAGGACCCTAATTGACAAGATTATTTGATTGGTAGCATAAGGGAACATGATCAGAGAAATTTTTTGATAGTGCTGTCAATCTCCCATTTGGCAAATCAGACATGAGAGAAGGGGAGAAGAAGACTCTATTAATTCTTGATCTTGAATTGCTATTCTGCTAAGTGAAAAGCTGACCTAAAAGAGGAACCTCAACACAGCCAGAATTATTAATAAAAGCCTAAAATTCAATCATTGATTGAGAAAAGGAATTGCAATTCCATCAATCGTTAGGATCTAAAACATCATTAAAATCACCAGCCATAATAATTTTTCCCGAGAAGTTCAAGACAGACAGAACATTTTCCTAAAGCAAAATTCTATCATTAGCAGAATTAGGGGCATACATAAGAATATATCTGAAAAGACAATCATCCTTCATAAAATCCATTGAAACCCAGTTCCTGTCGTTTTGAAAGTTGAAAGGGGACAACAAACAAGAATTCCAAACTAATAGTAACCCTCTAGAATTACCCATAGAAGGCACTAAATAGTGACCGAAATCTAGATTTGGCCAGATTAATCTCACGTTAAAATCATTACAAGGTTTTAGTTTAGATTCCATTAACCCGAGAATAGTGAGATTGAATTTAGAAATTAGAGAACGAATATAATTTTGTTTGTTTTTAAAAGAACCCCACCACGACAATTCCACACAACAAAGTTTAAAAGAGACATAAGAAGAGAAAAACCTCGAAAGAGAAAATAGATTGTCATTGTTTTCTAGCAATGATATCTTTTGCAAAATTATCCTCTAGAACCTTTATGACTCTTGCTTTATCCTTCTTCTTGAATAGGTTTAAAGCCATTCCCATCTCCCATGTACTTTCAATTTCTTGACTCATAGAGTTTTGATCTCCACAACATTTTTTCTTTAGAGCTAGTCGACTGCATTTAGCAATTCCACTATTGGAGACTTCACAACGAGAGCTTAGAGGACCCTGGGAATTATCTGCAACTTTCCCTTTGGAGGAATTTTTTAGTTTTCCTTCGTGCCAAATTCACAAATGGGGAAACTGCTATATTTGAAACATCATTCTCTCCAGAAGAATTATTAGGAAGCATATTCATCATTGGCAAAAGAATCCTTTTCCCTAGAGAATGTATCCGGGCCATGATGAGTTGTCTCATTTGTAAACTTTACATTATTATCAAGAGTGGCTTTATCATCGCCATCATTTGGATTGAAAAAAGAAGAACATGGACCCTTGTCATGTGTGGTGGAATACAACGGATAGTTGGGGTTTTATTGGGATGTGGGGCTCGGTTTTGGGTTGGAAAGTTGTTAGGGAAAGAGGTTGGAGAGCTGATTGTGTTATTTCTTTGTCGTTAAGATGCAGGGTAGGGGAGATGATATATGGTTTGACCATTAAGTGAGCTGTTTAGCTGTAAAGTAGGTTGAGAGAGTTTTGGCGGGGACAAGGGGTTTGAATTTAGAAAATGAGCAGGTTGTGTAAAAAGAGAATTGAGGGCTGTTGGATATTCAATCATGTTTTTTGGAAGTGGTAGGGTTGGAACGTTATCATTGTTTTGACAAGAAGGGGAGATGTGCTCAACTGGCAATGGAAGGAAAGAGGTATGTGGGGACAGGGGTTTTGAGTGTGTTGAGACAGTTTGGTCAGGTTGAATGGAAACATGAGGATTGGAGGGTATTGCTGTATTCCTATCATCTTCTTTGTTCACCGGCGACGATGGAGATGAGCCAAGGACTGATTCAAAGTAAGAATTTCCTTCATCCAAACAATCTTCAATTTCCTCAAAGATGACCGGATAGTCGATCTCAAGGACATCAACTTTAAAAATACAATCCTTACACTTGAATTCAATTGTTTTGGAGCCGTGAAGCAAATCGATTAAGACAAGAACAAGGCCTGTGTCTAGTCGGTCTTTGGTGAAAACCGAAGGATGGACCTTGATGACTTCTCCAAGTTTAGCTCCAATAACTTCAAAAAAGGTTAGTGACCAGTAGTTGAGCGGGATGCCAAGAATTCTTAACCAAACTAACCTTTTTTAGATAAACATGAAAGGTTTAACATCAATGAATACGTCAAAAAAACTTGAGAAGTCAGGATGATGATCACTTATAAATGTCTCCTTTGCGTCAACAGAATCAATAGAAAGGAGGAGGTGAGTATCTCCAAGGAAAGACACTGAAGCAAACTCAATATCATGATCAGCAAGAATCATTTTAGCTTTGAAAAGGAACTTGGTCTCTTTAGCTTTGATTACTACCGAAGCTTCAATCCATGAATGATTTTCTTTAGGCACGAAACTATAAGATTCAGAGATCTTCCCCTTCACTCCAATTACTTCAGCGTATGATCGACCATCCCTATGGCTTGGGGCATAGGTTTATGGATTGCAATCTGAGGTTTTGAGACTGGATGAGTTCTTTGCTGATTATGATTGACATGGGAGTAGGGATGTCTTGCTGGAAATGCTTTCATTCTCCTAGAGCCAATAGTAATGGAGTTGATGCTTTTAATCACATAAAAAGTATTTGAATTCACTAGGAGATGGATAAAACCAAAATTGAGTCTTCTTACATTTTTCTTTTTTGCTAAAAACACTGATCCGATGATGTTGAATTTCTTAAACACCTCAGAGATGTTATAAGAGTCCCAAGAAGATGGATAATCTTCAAAGTAAATAACTTTGGTTTTGGAATGGTTAGGTTTAGTAAAGATATTGAGATTGGTGTTTGTGTTTAGATGTGGATTGCCATTAGAGTAATGGCTTCTAGGGTTTGAATGTTTAGGGTTTTGGGAGGATGAAGAAGGGTACATCGTGATAAACACACACACACACTTTGAATTGGACCACTAGAGTTATACAAATTGCTCTCCTCAATTGTTGCCGGCCGGCTTCAGTGATTGTACATGATTTTAAATGTAACTTAAAACACAACGATATTTTATTTTAGTCACATATTTTTAAATAAATATTGTAACAAGGGTTTTATTATATTTTGAATTGTTTATATAAATTATATGGATTATGCAGAAAAAAATTAAAAGAGCATAAAAAAGACATTATACTCTGAATTGTGTATATATATAAATTCTAGAGTGAGTTATGCCATTTTTTAATTATAAATTTTTTTACATTTATTATAAATAAAAACTGATATCATTGAACAAAAAAATGTATATTTTGATGAGCCTCCATTTTATGATTTATATACGGTGAAGTTTTTTTTTTTTTAACAAATTATGCAGTGAGTTTTTTTTTTATTATTTTTCTTAACTTGAATACACTACTATGCTATGATAGATGCTAACTTTTATTGGAAAACGTACGATAATTAAGAAGAAGCATGAGGACCACACTTATTTGTTTGTTTACAAAGCAAAAAAACGATTATAAAAGAACAAAAAAAAAAAATTCTTTAGCTGTTTCCTTTGGCACATATTTCATATACGGTAAAATAATATTATTATAGTTTAAAAGAAACTAGTTGCATGGTGGCAGGCAGCACAAAGAAGTGACTATCTCTGATTCGGTTTTTCATTTCAAAAATAAAAACCCTATTTTCTCTTGCTCCCCTATGGATGTATTTAGATGTTTTCACGTAATTTTTAGATTGTGTTAGGTTGTATGTCTTTTTGGTGATGTAATTTTAAGTGTACGAAACCACCAAATTTAGGACTTTACACTTTTTGTGATTTTCTAATAAATCTCCATTTATCAAAAAAAAAAAAAAATCCTGCTACAAGTAAAATATTAAATATTTTCTATAAATAAATGCAAATCAAATAGAAAAGTGATAATATATATATATATATTCTAAAGTTTATTATTTTTTGAATGTTTCCTGTCATGATAATAATCTTTTTTTATCTTTTACTTGTAAATTTTATAAAATGGTAAGATAAAGTAACTAACTTAAAGCTGAGAAAATTAACGATGTGCATTTTTTAAATTTAAAAGTAAGAGCATTTTTAATGGGCTATTTAACAACATTAAATTATCTATAATAAAAAAATGGGATGATAAAATCACACTTCAATCTACTCTTTATCTTTAAATTATAAAGTATGTACATAGTGAGTTTGAATAGCTACATGTAGCTAGTGAAACTCCATTCTGTATATTTTAAATAAATTTCAAATTTCGAGATGGTCACACTCTCTTTCCATATTTTTAAGATAACAAAATAAGAGCGAAATTAAATTAAAAAAAAAAGAGAGAAATATAAATCAAAATCATTTTTTTTGATAGGTAGTGAACCACTGGAGTATCTCCAGCCCCATTTTACGGTTGTCCAGACTAATCTCCAGTCGAGAAAAGCCCCAACTCTCTCCCAACGGGGTGAGGCTTGAACTTGAGACATCTCTTGATTGGGATTTTGCTTGTCAAGTGGCTTTGCCACTGAACCAACATCCCATTGGTTAAATCAAAATCATTTAATGTTTACGGAAAGAAACAAATAAAGAGTTGTAAATAAAGAGTTTATAGAGTGATATTAAAATTTAAACTCTTTAAAAATTAGATGCTCTTCATATTATAAAATATAAGCTTTATTTTTAGCTATTATGATTGCAGATGCTTTAAGGAATTAAATAAGATTTGTTAGAAAAAAACAAAGGAAAAGGTTCAAGGGGTTAATTAGCTAAACTTTTAAGGATTCAAAGATTCAAAGATAAAATTTATTACCTATCAAAACAAAAGGATTAGATTTATTTCTAAACGATTTAATATGTTTGAGTGACATTAATAGTATGTTGTCTTGTTTTTAACAAAATGAAAGGACTTAATTCTATGAAAAATATAAACTTAAAAGTTTTGACAATAAAAAAAGTAAATTAAAAAATTAACGTAATTAAGAATGTCTTTTACCTACTTATAAAAAAACAAAAGATGTCCTTTACCTTAAAATTTTTGTGATAGAGCTTTTATATATATGTAGTAGGGAAAATTTAATATACCATTATCGTGTTTCCAAAACATATTTGAGTTTTTTTTTTCTGAAAAAAATAGAAATCAAAAGTAGGCAAATCCTAATAATATGAATGCATTTTGCCGTATAAAAATATATTTGCAAATCAAAAAGATTGCGTAGTTGAAAGTTGAAGTAAGATGCCTACCTGTTTCAGTTGCTCTTCACTTAAAACAATATGAGGTTGAGTTTGGGTATGTTCAATCGACGTCGTCTGATCCTTCATCTGAATTTGCTCAGAATTAATGAAATAGACATTTAAAACAGATATTGAGTTTTCTCAACTTAATAAATTAATCATTTATTCCTTAAATTGATAAAAGCATGTTGACAAAAATAATTAAAATGTTCTTATAAAAAAATTAATTAACACGTTATATAAAAATCACATAAATTATTAATCAATAATTTGAATTAAGTTATAAGAAGCATACAAATTTTTTTTATAATTTTTGTAATGAAATTTAATATGTTAGTTAAATTTTTTTATATACAGTTATCAATTATAATTTTATTTCATTGAGTGGCCTTGAATGGTTTATTTGGTATAAATGAATTCCATAAAATTTTATGAAATTCATTTTCAAATCAATGGTTTATGTTTTGGTATATATGAAAATCCATTTATTACACTATTTTATTAAAACTTTGGAATTGATCATAGCTAAACCAAACCAAATGAACACTTATAAAAATTTATTTGGTAATGAATTAAATTCCGCATTAGAATTGAACCAAAATATGGGGTAAATATTTAATTCCATTTGCCAATAAAACTCTTTTGTGTTCAAGCTAAGTATATTGAAATAGGGGTGTGCATTCGATCAGTTAAGTCCCGTTTGGTCCGAATTTGGCCAAACTGATCGGTCTTTTGAAGGTCCTAGATTAGGACCGAATTGAACCGAACTTACCCCCTAAACCGAAACCGGATCAAGTCGAATTGGTTCGGTCATTTCGGTTCAGTTCGATTGGTTTTCATTTTATTTTTAAAATTTTTTTAAATCTTTTAATAAATATTAATAAATTTTATATATTTATTCATTAAAAAATTCATGAAATATATTTATTAAAGCAAAAAAAACATATAAAATGTATGTATGTGTGTGTGTGTGTGTATATATATATATAAATAATGTGTAAAATATATACAAATATATATAAAAATAAAAAATAAAATAAATAATTTTCAATTTTTTCAATCGGTTTAATTGTTCAAACTTGAAAACCCAAACCAAAGATCGAAGACTAAAATTTTTGAAAATGAAAACCAAATCATTAAACCAAACAATCTGAATCAATTTTCATAAATCAGTTCGGTCCGGTTCGATTTTCTGGATTGGTCCAGTTTTTACACACCCCTATATTGAGATTGTTGTGATGTCACGTGATAGCTTGACATGGTGCCACGTGGTGAGATGCTGCTTGATGTCACGTGTTAGTGACATGGTGCTGATGTTATTGTCACATGTGACGACACATTACTGGATGTCAGTTGATGTCTTGACGATAACAATAGATAAAATGACATGGTGTTTTACTTTACAAACTTAAAGTTTAAGAGATTTTTGTTGGATAAATATATTTTACCTTAAAGCTTATACAATTTAATGATTTATTAATGAGTTTTTTTCACTCAATTAAAAAACCTATTTATTAATGAGCTTTTTCACTCAATTAATAAACCTTCTTATATTTGCTTCCGTCCAACTATTTACCTCCTTCATTTTTTATATATTAATCTACAGGCCATAGGGTTCAATTGCATGAAAAAAGTTCAATTTAAACCATGAACTTCAATTTTTTTGACTAAACCACCTTTAATTAAAAAAAATCAATAAATCTTATATAATATTATTTTTAAACTCAATAAAATTTAAATAAATTTATTAAAAATGGCAAAAAAAACTTATAAAAAAAATACTTAAATCATTAAAATTAGTTATAATATTATAATAAAATTACTAAAACTACTATAATAAAATATTTAAATTTAGTTACTATTAAAAATTATATCTAAAATATTGAAATTATTATTAATAAATTTCTCAAAAAATACTATAATTTAACAAAAATCATCAATAAAATATTAAAATTATCTAAATTTTTTTGAAAATATAAAAAATTATAAAATGTAATGAATATTTTTCACATATTAAATTTAATAAAAATATTGGTTTACTGTATGATAATCATCTTTCATCTAAAATTTTTTCATCTTTAAAAAATAAAGAAAATAAGATAATCTTTTATAACTATATTTTAGACTAATTGTGTATAATTTGTGAGAAAACAATTAAATAAAAGTTTTAATAATTTTATGAGAACTTTTATTAAGTAAATTTAATATGGTACAAATACTTTAAAAATTTTAAATTTTGTATTCAATTTAATATGAGAAAAATACTTATTATATTTTTATAATTTCTACAATTTTTAAAAAACTCTAGATAATTTTAATATTTTATTGATGTTTTTTTGTGAAATTATAGCATTTCTTTGAGAAATTTGTTAATAATAATGTTCAATATCTTAGATATAATTTTTTCCTACTAATTAAATTTTGATAATTTATTATAATAATTATATAATAATTTTAGTAATTTTATATGTATTTTTAATAATTTTATAACTAATTTTAATAATTTTAGTATTTTATTATAAGTTTTATAAGAGTTGTTTTAGATTTTTAATAAATTTAATTAAATCTTATTGAGGTTAAAAATAATTTTATATAATATGTATAAATTAAAAGTAATTTTATAAGAATTTATTGGATAAAAATGAAGTTCATGGACTAAATTGAACCTTTTTTTCTTGCAATTGAGCCTTTTGACCTGTTAACTAATAGAAAAAACGGGAGGGGGTAAATAGTTGGACAGAAGCAAACCTAAGGGGGTTTTTAATTGAGTGAAAAAACTCAGGGGGCAAAATATATTTATCCCTACTTTTGTTTACAAAAAGTAGTTCAGTGCAGTAAAAAATTCCCCAATTCATCTTTGTTTTTTTTGGCCTAATTATCAAAAAAAAAAAAAAATCTATACTTTAAACTTTGTAACAAAATTAAATAATTTTTTAATATTTTTTCATTAAACCATGTACTTTGAACTTTATAACAAAATTATCATATTCTTTAATATTTTGTTTGCTAAACCTTATACTTTCATTTTTGTTTTCTTATTTTTATATGTTGTTGGTTGTTCCAATTAAAAATAACTGATATCATTCAAAAGGGTGCTATGTATATTTGCATTCAATAGTTGTAAATTGCATGAAGAACAACTGTGAACCGAGCAAGCACATATTTTATTTTTTTATAAGTATATTTTTTTATTATTAAATTTAACAGATGTACATAATTTATTTCCATCTAGTATCTATATATCTACACGTGCTGCATATTATTGTAATTTATTTTCAAATTTCATGTGTCTTGGTTTTAGTATTATTGTTTAAAAAAAGTGTATTTTCTAAATACCATATATCTAACGATTCAGTTTGCTGACTGTCACCTTTTTTCTTCATCAAAAATTGTTTTTAATTTCAAATTAATATTTTTTATCAAAAAAATTATCGGAATGTTAAAAAAGAAACAAAGGTGATGGCATATGTTTTAATGAAAAAAAAAAAATCAAAAAATTGGTTAATTTTATTACAAAATTCAAAGTACAGATTTAATGAAAAAATCGTTAAAGAATTGGTTTATTGTGTTACAAAGTTTAAATAGAAGATTTTTTTTGGTAATTAAGCCTTGTTTTTTTTTTTTAAACAAACACATTTTATCGTTTTGCAGTGTTGTTATTTGTTAATACAGTAAGCACATATGGCGCGTTTCCTTAACATTTTCCATCAACCATTATCCATGAGGAGTATAATAAAATAAAGGGAAAAGTGCAAAAGCACTTCTAATTTTTATCCAAATGAGCGCATGTGTCCTTACAATCTTATTTGGCTTAAAAATGACCTTAATATTTATTTTAGAGTTCAAGTATGACTCTTAACTCTTCAAAATCCTGAATTTTAATTTTAAGTCATCTGTTTTAGTCCCTAAATTTTAAATATATGCTCAATAAAGTCAAATTTAAAATTTTAACATATTTCATTAATAATTTATCAATAAAAATAATGTAAATAATTTATTTATATTTCAAGGAGTTAGCATAAAAGTAATACAAATATTTTTATTTTATTATTTGTTAATACTTTATATTTCTTTTCAAATACTTAAAAATCAATCTTCATATTTATATTAATTAAAGTACTATAATATTTTATTTTATTTTATTAATTTCAATTGGCACATTTATCAATGTGGACAAATCTAAAGGGTATGGGCTAATTTTAAAAAAAATACAAAAAACAATAATAATATAATCCCTTAAAAAAATAAAATGAATTATATATGAAATATTTCATGTCTAGAAACATAGAAAAATAATTAAATATATTTTTTAAAAATTAATGAAATAGAATAAAATTATATACATGCTAAATTGGTTTTAATTAATATAAATATAAAAATTGATTTGTAGGTATTTAAAAAATAGTGTTAAAAATAATTAAAATAAATAAAATACTTATATTACTTTTATTTATATTAACTCTTTATAATATGGAAAAAATTATTTTACATTTTTCATTGATAAAATATCAATAAAATGTTCAAATTCAATTTAATTGAATATATATTAAAAGTCTAGGAAATAAAATAAATGACTTAATATTAAAATTCAAAATTTGAAGAGTTAAGGATCATATTTGAACCGTGAGATAAACATTAAGATTATATTTGAGCAAAAAAAAAACTTTAAAGGCGTAAGTGCTATTTGGCTAGTTTATAAGGGGTATTTTTGTACCTTTTCCTTAAAATAATTATAAAATATAGTGAATAGTGAGAGAAAAATCATACCTTCAATTGATCAGCAATTAAATGCCCAGCAGCCTCATCATCCATTTCTACCCACAAACCCATTAGATTTCCAAGGTATTCAAGTGTCAATTGTTTTAGTTTATTAGGAAACTCAACCACTCCATTACCATCTGATTTTGCTGTTATTTGCTCATCCTCTGCCTTTCTTTGAAAAATTCCCTCCATCTCTCCGCATCTGCTTATCCATATAATTTCAACGTGCTTCAATCCTCTAGCCATGAATGATGGAAACAAGTATTTCAACTTATCACATCTCTCTATTAGAATCTGTTTTAAATGATTAAAACAATTAAATTGCCGAATTTCTTGTGAAATTGGAATTCCATCATCAACCAAGTATTCTAGTTCACCACACCTAGATATTGACAATGTCTTCAAGTTTGGGAAATTACCGTCAGCTTCCAACTCGTAGATCACATTCTTCAAATTTGACACTTCTTCCAAACTCAAGTATTCAGTTTTCTTCAATAGAGTACATATCCCACTCTCTCTGATTTCCCTCAGATCATCCATAAGATGCCACTCATTGACTGAATCTTTTTGGTCAAAGGACCCCCACCTGATACAAATTTTAAATCTTGTGAGGTTTGTATAGTCAAACTTTTGTGGCAAAACTGTTGGATTCCATACACAAATTTGTAATGCAGTTAGAGAATGAGATTCTATCTCACTCAGCTTTGCATTGGTCTTTCCATCTTTTCTATCATATCCCCATCTTTGGAACTCATAAGTCACATACAACTCTTCTAGTTTGGATAATATCGATAAGACACCTGATGGAATGTATATAAGATCATGCATATCTCTCAGATCCAACAACTTCAAATTCTTCAATTCTCCTATTTCTGTTGGCAACTCTTTTATAATTGAACCATATTTTTCAGTCCCAATTTGAAGAATTTCCAGACTAATTAGACCTCCAATTACAGGTATCTCTCCAGACCTAAGATTTTGAAGAATCAATGTTCGAAGTTTCTTCAAGACATCAAGTGGTTGGGGTAGTGATTGGATTTCTAAAGATACCACTCTTAGTTCATTCATCCCTTTCAAAAAGTTGTCTGGCAGGGATTGTGAATATCTAAGATAGGAAAGCCGTAATAATTGAAGCTTTGGACACTTCAAATCAACAGGGTGCTCTGTAATTTCTTTGCGGACAAGTGAAATT
>CANYLF011897604.1:0-10992 GCA_948193215.1 Bocquillonia castaneifolia | reverse complement strand
ACCCAAGAGATGAGGTGAATTGGTGCGAAAAAAATTGCTTCAAGAATGGATTAGAGAAGAGATGAAGAACATAAAAGATTTATAGTAGTTCGGACCCAACTTGTCCTACATCCACTCTCCCAAATACACAATTTGGGGTTCCACTAGCCACCAAGGATTACAAAGAGATTTACAGGGCTATCTCCAACCTTTATAATGTGAGATTTCAAAGGCTATCTCACGACCTTTACAATGGAGATTTCTAAAGCTATCTATAACCTTTACAATGTGAGATTTCAAAGGCTATCTCACAACCTTTACAATGAAGATTTCAAAGGCTATCTTCAACCTTTACAAAGAGAATTCTAAGGCTCTCTCCAAACCTAGTGTTTACCAAGGATTACACCAAACCTACTATTTACAAGTATGACACCAAACCTAGTGTTTACAAGGATAACACCAAACCCAACCCAAGTGCTTCCCAATCCTTACAAAGATTGACACTTGTACAACGTAGAAAGATCACTCAACACAAGCAACAATTGCTCTAGAGTTCTAACTACCCACACACAACCAAAATATGCAAAAATTACAAAGAAATTAATTCAATGTTTGAAAGATGTTATGAGAGCATTATGGAGGTGGTTGTTAACTCCAAAACACTCATTTTGATGGGTATTTATAGGCTCATGAAGTCATATGACTGTTGCCCACATTTTCCATTCAAAACATACATTTTTTGGGGCTATTTTTGAGGTATGTCAGAGTCCTGGTCGAGCCCGTAAAGTACCGATCGCGGGGGCAAACTTAAATCTCCAACGGCTACTTAAAAATATGACCATTGCCCAATTGCGCCCGCTAGCTGCCACGGTCGCGCTCGTGAACAAACCATTAGGATTCTTCAAACTTTCTAGAACTCTAGTCGCGGTCACGAATTTCTAGTCACGCTCGCAATTTTCCAGGACTCATAACTTCTTGTAGGAATCTCCAAATGCTCTGAAATTTTATAGTAGACTTTTCAAGACGTCCTCTACAATTTTTATCTCATAAAAATTTTCCAATTCCACCATCTTCATGCCCTAAAAAATCAAGACATTTTGGTGCTTTGATATTCTGAGCACTACTCATTCCAATAGCCATTTCTCGTAATCTACAATTTCTTTTGATGTGATTCAAAAGTCATATGAAACTAGACTTTAGGGCTACAACCCCATAAAAATTCATGTCAAAATTTCTTTCCTAGAAGTTTTGGCATCATTTTGATCATGACTTATCTACACAGTCTTCTGCATTCAATTCTGAGCATAATTTACTTAAAAATCTAAAACTCCAAAATTAATGCTCCAATTTGAATTCCAGTTTTTGCTCTAGAAAGTAGACCTCCGTAGCTTTCGATCCATATATAGTTCGACTATATAGCAT
Source organism: Bocquillonia castaneifolia (assembly GCA_948193215.1). NCBI lineage: Eukaryota > Viridiplantae > Streptophyta > Magnoliopsida > Malpighiales > Euphorbiaceae > Bocquillonia > Bocquillonia castaneifolia. The sequence goes on along the minus strand of CANYLF011897604.1, from coordinate 9,591 downwards.
CTCAATAGATGTGCCGAAAGCTACTCTAAAAACTGGTTTAGTGTATAGTCCCGCGATAGGCTTCTTTGGATTTCTTCAAAGCGTGATTCTCCAATCAATCTAAACAATTTCCAAACTCTCCAAATCACATCCTAAGATTCTAAACTCCAAGATCTCACCTTTTCCCAAGTGTTTTCATTAGGGATGTGCAAAACCGAACAAGACTGAAAAATTGAATCGAACCGGTCAATTTTGGTTTGGTTCAGTTTTAATTTTCAAAATTTTTTAAATTTTGGTTCAGTTAGGTTTAGAATTTTTGACAAAATACCTAACTGAATCAAAAACCAAACCAAATTAATTCAATTTTAACCAAATATAATTTGGTTCAGTTCGATTTTATGGTTTTAAAAAAAAAATTTGATTTGGTTCAAACCGAACCGAACCGATGCATACTTAAACCTATCCACCTAAACTAATATTTACACATAAGCTTAAGCTAGCCCTTAACCCAAGTGTTTTCTTAGGCTAACACTTGAACCTATCCAAGCACATAAGCATTCATCAAAGCTCATTATCTTTGTTAAGCCGTGACCACGTCTAAAGACAAGAGATCTTCTAATCGTTTTGCACAATCTTCATATACATCACCATCATACTTACGAGTTTCAACATCTTAAGACCTTTGACACCTCTCGCAATCTTCATATACTTTCCATTACTTCTTGTCAACTTCATTATCCTTTCTCATATGCTTGCATTTCATCAATTATCTAGAAAAGCACTTAGTAAACATATTAGTATTACATAATGTTTTGTATCATCAAAATCACAATAAGTGCTTTGAGGTCCTTGGGGCCAACACATGCAGTACCACATTATAAATCATATCATTTGCATCATAACACTGTATGATACATTGCATAGAATGATATGGTAGAAGAGTATTACTTATGTGTAGTAAAGTTTATGAAAGTTAGATTAGAATAATGACCTAATTGTAAGGAAAGTTAAAGGAGTTGTTTGTGGTATAAGTTTGATTGAAGGATTAATTGGTTTGTAAAATTTATTTAGGGGTATTGAGAGTTAAATATTATTATTATTATTATTATTATTATTATTATTATTATTATTATTATTATTATTATTATTATTATTAAAAAAAGGCAAAAGGTACAAATAAGCCCTTAAACTATAGTGTATTTCTCACTTCAGTCCCTAAACTTCCAAGTGTCTCATTTAGGTCCCTTGACTTTTTAAAATGCTGCAAAACTTACCTTACTCTAATAGAGGTAAACGGAGACGTTACTTTAAGTTGAATGGGACCCAGCTGTGTTTATTTACGCGGTCTTTTTCTTGGTAAACTGTGCAGCTCTTTTCTTTAATAGCTAAAAGGAAAAAAAAGTGAAGAAAAAGACTAAAGAGAGAAGAAAAATAGAGAAAGGTTAGGGCAAATCACATATTCCTCCATTATTGACCAAGTAAACATCTGAGTTGTGGGCTAGCATAATAGAAAAGGACAAAGTCAAGGTATGTGGACTACTAGCTATTAAAATATACATCCATGTGCTTGTCTTCATGTGGTTTTTTTTGTGGCTGCTGTCTTCATGTGCTTAGTATTAGGGTTTTTGTACATTCATGTGCTTATATTAATGTGTGTCTTCATGTGCTCAGTATTAGGCTTTTTTTATTCTGGTTTATAAGAATGGCATATTGGGAATGACATTAGGGTTTTCGTTTTCTTTAGGATAATAAAATAAAAACTGATTATTGTATTAAAAATGGATATTATTCTTGCTTTTTGATGAAATCGAATCTAAATGTGCTTAATTTTAGGGTTTTTTATTCTGATTTATGAGAAAGATAAATTAAGGGGTTTTATTATTTTTGGAAATAAATTAAAAAATTGAAAGTCAGTATATTAGGGTTTCTATTAAATTGGGGATTTTATTAAAATGATAAATTTTATGAAATCAAGTGAAATAATTGTTTGATTATAGGTGTTGATAATTATGATGAATCCATACAATATTCTATTTATATTACTTATTTAAGAAATTAGGGCTATAAGTTGGATAATTTCATTATAATGGTGAATTTGCTAGTCTTAAACTCATTAAGAGTGAGTTTGATATTTGTTTATCCTTATAGCAGGATGGATTTACTCCTTGACTTACATTATCATCATACTGGTAGATGGGTTATAAATCCAGAATTGGATTATGTAGATGATGAAGTGTTGATAGAGATTTATTTTGATCCATACTTCATTTCTATAATGCACATCAAGAAGATGTATAGAGAGACATTACGTTTTCCAAGAGTGCATAGAATTTTCTTTTGCGACCCTGGAAGACCAATACATACGAGGCTGTTTTTGGTTGATACGGATGATGATGTGAGGCATTTGTTGAAGAATGTTATATTTGCTTTGGAGCTGCACATATATGCAGATCATGACATTAATGATCCCATATATGCACATCCATTGTTGATGTTGCCATGGAGGGATGAAGATGAAATTAATGAAGCACAAGGTGAAGTGGCTATTGAAGCTAAAACTAATGCAACTAATGGTGACAGTATTGGTGGTGATGACATAGGTAATACTGAAACAATAATTAATGAGGCTGGTGGTGATGGTTGGAGGTTTAATGAAGGCTTAAATGCTGAAGATATTTCCATGGGTGAGGCTATAAATGTTGAAGTAGGTGATGAGGAGCAATAAGAGAATAAGTACCATGACAATGCCTCAAATGATAGTGAAGTAGAAAGAGAGGAAATTAGAGCACAACAGTTAAGAGATGAAAAAAAGGAAGGGTAAACAAGTCACTTATGAAGAGTTAGAAGAATGTAGAAGATATATGAGAGAAGAGCTTGACAAGAATAGAAAGGGAACTACATCAACAAACCAAGAAGGAATAAGAACAGTAAACCAAGAAGGGAAAACAACTGCAGAACCAGAAGGAACATCAACGACAAACCAAGAAGGAGTTGTAGAAGGAACTGAATCTGATAGTGAAAGGGGCAGTGAATATTTTTCTTGTAAAGAACAAGGTTCATATGACAACAACTCTGAGTTTGATAAAGTTTTAAGGAGGAGTATCAGACATTTGAAGTATGACTCAATAGCTCCATGTCCCATATTCTGTTTAGGACTTTCATTTTCAACTGCAGCTGACATCAGAATGGCAGTGTCAAAGTATTCTATTTTCAGAGGCAAGGCAATAAGGTACAAGAAGAACGAGGCAGATAAGTTGAGGGTAGTATGTGAGGATAGATGTCCCTTTCTCTTATTTGTAAGCAGAGAGAACCTAAATGGACTGTTGATTGTTAAAACATACATATATGACCATACTTATGGTAGGGTGTTTGATAATGCTAGAGCAAGTGCCTAGTATTTGGCAAATTTTTTTTGTAGATGGTTGAGAAAGGATTCAAGAATAAAGATCTAGGACATAAAGAAAATACCTAAGGATGTGTTAAGGGTGAATGTCTTGGATGCAAAATGTAAGCATGGCAAGAGTATGGTCATGAAGGAATTGAAGGGGAACTATATCACCGAGTATGAAAGGCTGGAAGCTTATGCTGCTGAGATCAAAAAAACTAATCCTAGAAATGCTTGTTTACATCCTGAAAAATTGAAGGAAGGTAAAAGAGAATTTTGGAGGATGTTTATATGTTTTGATGCAAGTAGGAAAGGTTGGTTGAGAGGCTACAGGCCTATTATTGGGATGGATGGGTGCTTCTATAAAGGCATTTGCAAAGGGCAGCTTGTAGTAGGTATTGGGAAAGATGGAAATGATCATATGTTCCCAATAGCATGGGCTACTGTGGATATTGAGGATAAGACTAATTGGAGGTGGTATGTGGACTGGTTGAAGATTATGCTCGATCTTAGTACATGTAAGATGTCTACATGAACATGCATATGGTCATGTTATCATTCATCTCATGCATCATATTAAATCATATATAGGTGTTCATTTGGTGAATTTGGATGTTGTAACCAGATTAATGATTATATATATATATATATATTGTTTATTGAATTCCACTTTGAATTGATTATAAAACTTATGGCAAATTAGGAATTAGGGGAAATAATTCTGTATTGATAAATATGTGTTATGTGTAACTTTAAGTGTGTATGTTATTGAATTTTCTTTTTTAGGTGACCGCAAAGGCAAAGGAATTGTTGGTGAGGAAAGGAGTAACTCAAACCTTTGAATTTGCTTGTGATTTGGTAAGTATTTAGTTTGTTAAATGATAAGTTTGTTGAGTGGAAAAATTCCAACTTTGATGTGTGTTGTATGTATTGATTGATATGGTTTTGAATTTGTGTTTAACGTATGATATGCGTTGTGGTATTGGTTGGCTAATTAGGTATGTAATTGTACACTGATTTGGTAAGTATCGATAAGTTGAGGTATGGTTGTAATGAGTATTGTTGTTGTGCCATATTGAAATGGGTTGGATTGACTCGAGAAATACGGATTGTGTGATTCGGGTAAGCTGAGCCCATGGGATAGCTGCTTATTTGGGAGACGGCAAGACTGAGTTAGTGGGATAGTCTCGTCGGCGGCCACCTATTCACATTTATGAAAGAATGAGAAAAATGATTTGGTGAGGATGAGTCATCCACCCGGTCAAATGATTGAGTTTGTGTATTTTTGGCCATTTTTGTGTAAATGGTTGCTTTGGTATTTTGTATTGCGTAAAGTGCTGGTTTATGTACATTATCTTGATGTGAGTTTGGATGAATTCTAATTAAGGTGCTTGTTATTTGATTTGCTAAATACTTATTGAGTAGCAAGCTCACCCCTTGGCATATTTTTCAAGACATTTTACTAGTTGATTGTCAAAATAGTCCAATTCCTGCATTTCGCATCATCGAACATTTCAGGTGGACCGGAGGAAAATACATGTTGCACGGGGTCATTTTGCAAATGTAAAATATGAGAATATAAAATGTGTGTGATGTTGTTAATAACTTAGTATGTGATATGTAAGGCTAACTTGATAACCATAAATATGTTTGATGTTGGTTTACAATTTACCTTATGGATTGTATATGTGTACTTAACTTAGATAAGTTAGAACTTAAATTGATTTTATGTATGTCTGGTGTTTGCATGATTTTTGTATGAGAATTTGAGTGTTAATCTAGTTATGAGATTATGAATATATGTTAGTAGCTTCAATGATGAGAAGTTAGAGTTAAAATACTACCTAAATAACTTACCACACTGTCTTAAATTTTGGAACTGTTTTACCTCAGTTTGTGGTGTAACTTGACGCTAGTTAATCAACAGTATTTCCTCTAAATTTTTGACCATTAGATACCTCAATAAGTCCCCTAAAAGCCCTATAAAATTCAGGCCAAAACTAGTTCATTTAGGTGGTGAGATAACCTAATATTTCAAACATAAATTACGGTTCTATTTTTACATAGTTGCTGTCCTAATAGTACTTTTTTGTATTTGACTTCTATAATTTTTCTAAATTGATTTTTAAGGTCTATCTAAGTATATTATTGGGGAATATAAAGTTAGAATGAAGAAAAAGTGCATAAATTGGCTAAAATAATTAAAAAACTACAATTTTGTTCAAATCGTTAGGAATTTATGATAGTTAAAATTTTGGTGTTACAGTGTATATATATATATATATATATATATATGAATGCGAGATGTTTACCTATATGGCTATGTTTTGAAAGTGCAAATGTCGTGTTAATGTGTTATGAGCTAAAGCATAATGAAATAATGTTAGTTTATTCAATTGCGTGCAAAAACTGTTTTCAATTGTCAATATGAGTGGAAATGTGCCAAGTGAGTTTAAAAATGTGTATATGCTTAAAATGTGCTTAATCTGTTGTGTGATTGCGATTGTGTAAATGAATGTGGAAAATAGAGAAAATAAGGTCACACCCATACAAACATTAAGCATAAAATGCATCAACATACATTATAGTGTATTTTGTGAAAAATATAGGCATGGAGCATCCTGAACACTCCGTTGGCCTAGCCGAATCCAGTGAATCTATGTATGGACAGGAACAGGAACAGAGACAAGAAGGGCCAGCACAACATGAAGGGGAACAATTTGCCCAATAAATAGCAGAGGCCTTGAGAAGGCTATCACAACAGCAACATCCTCCACCACCCTCACCTCCACTAGTCACACCAGAGTTAGATAAAAACTTTGGTAAATTGATAAGTTATGGGGGAAAATAATTTGAAGGGACAACTGATCTGATGGTAGCAGAGGAATGGTTGAAGCCTATAGAAAACTTATTTGTACAATTTAATATTCAACCAACAACACAAATGAAAGTGAGATATGCAACCTCTTTGTTCATTAAGGATGTAATAAATTGGTGGGAGACAGTCCTAGGTAGTCAAGCACATCCTTTAACTATGACATAGGAGGAATTTTTGCAGGAGTTTAAGGCAAAGTATATGCCATCAATTTATTAAGAGAAGAAGAAGTTTGAATTCCTTGAATTGAAACAAAATAAGATGATTATTACTGAATATGAATTGCAATTTACAAGGTTATCCAGGTATGCACCAGAGGAAGTGGCAACTGATGAATTGAAGAGAAACAGATTTGAGATAGGTTTGAGGTTGGAGATACGAGAGAGGCTGGCAGTGCTATCACCTACCTTTATTGTTTACAGGAAGCTGTAACAAAAGCAGAAGACACAATCCTAGAAAGGAAAGTAGTGGAAGCAAAGAAAAAGAAAACAACTGGTACATTTAATCCATCTTACTCTAGGGGTACCTGATTCACTCCTAGGGGAAGATCAGGGAGTCAGTGAGGAGGTTTCAAAGACAGGGGTAGTTATCAGTCTCGAGGGCCTAGTAGTATGAATTCGGGTAGAAGTGGAGGATTTGTGAATATACAGAACACTTCTAGGTTTTCTAGTAGAGGATATGCATCTATTTGTGGCACTTGTGGCCGGAATCATAGTGGGGAATGATGAGGAGCCAGGCCACCAACTAGACCTATAGGATGTTTTCTTTGTGGAAAGATATGACATTTCACTAGGGAATGTCTAATGGGTAGGGGTAGAGGCAACATTAGTACATATCCTTCTAGGGGCCAAAGTAGTGTGGCGGATAATATAGTTTCCACAGTAGCTGGTAGGGGTCGAGGAAGAGGTGTTAGGGGAGGTGGAGCTACATCAACTTATATGCACACAGGGGATCATAGTCATTTACCACATGCAAGAGTCTATGCAGTCACGCGACATGAGGCTACTACTTCTCCAAAGATTATCACGGGTACTTTAAATATAAATGGGCATGATTCATACATACTTATTGATCCGGGCTCAACATGTTCATTCATAACACATGAGTTTGCATTGAAAACTCATTCTGAGATAGAACCATTAGGACATGAAATTTGTGTGTTAATGCCTGCAGAGGGGTTAATTATAGTTAATAATGCAGTTAAGTCTTGTTCTATTTTGGTTGGTAATATTAATCTGCCAATTGATTTGGTGGTAATTAATTTGAGGGATTTTGATGTAATATTGGGTATGGATTGGTTATCACGGAATCATGCATTGGTTGATTGTTTCACAAAAGTGGTGAAGATGGAAATTGAAGATGAGTTGAAAACTGTATTAACTGGGGCGAGGAGCATTGTACCTATATCTGCCACTACTATATTTAACTTAATTAAATTTGGATGTTAGTAAATATGGTAGACATTACTGTTGTAAGTTCAGGGGTATCAGAAGTGCTGGTTGTCAGAGAGTTTCCAGATGGGTTTCTTGAAGAATTGTTTGGATTACCACCTTAGAGCGAGGTTGATTTTGAAATTGAAATTATTCCAGGAGTAGCACCAATCTCCATAGCACCATATAGAATGGCACCATCAGAACTTCAAGAATTGAACAAGTAGTTGGAAGAAGTGTTAGAAAAAGGGGTCATCCGGCCTAGCATTTCACCCTAGGGAGCACCGGTCCTATGTGTGGAAAAAAAGATGGAAGTATGCAGTTGTGCATTGACTATAGAAGATTGAATCAAGTTACAGTAAAGAATAAGTATCCTTCACCTAGAATTGATGATTTACTTGATCAACATAGAGGAGCCTCAATTTTCTCTAAAATTTATCTACGATCTGGTTATTAGTAGTTGCAAGTTGGTGAGAGTTCTATACCTTTTGAACACGGTATGGTCATTATGAATTTATTATGATGCCATTTGGATTAACTAATGCACCTGTTGCGTTCATGTCATTAATGAATAATATTTTTCAAACATATTTGGATCAGTTCGTAATTATTTCCATTGATGACATATTGATATACTCTCCTAGCTGGGAACAACATGAAAATTATTTGAGAATTACTTTGCAAGTTTTGAGGGAGGAGCAACTTTATGGCTAAGTGTGAATTCTGGTTGAATGAGATTGCAATTTTAAGGCATATAGTATCTACACAGGGAGTTCAGCTTGATCCATCTAAGGTGAAAGCAATCAGAGAATGGGAAGCACCAAAGAATGTGACAGAGTTACGTAGTTTTTTGGGATTAGCAGGGTATTATAGGCGGTTTGTGAAAGATTTTTCCATAATTGCAAAGCCACTAACAAATTTATTAAAGAAGAAAGTTAAATTTTAGTGGACAAACAAATGTCAGGATAGTTTTGAAGAACTGAAGCACTGATTGACTTCTGCACCTATACTCATACTATCTAGACAGGGAAGGAAATATGTTGTTTATACTGATATGCTTATTTGAATGGATTAGGATGTGTTTTAATGCAAGATGAATGGGTAATAGCTTATGCATCCAAACAACTCAGACCATATGAACTGCACTATCCTACCCATGACTTGGAGCTTGCAGCCATTATATGTGCCTTAAAGATTTGGAGACACTATTTATATGGTGAGACTTTTCATATATACATTGATCATAAGAGTCTTAAATATAGACACTACTGTTGTAAGTCCAGGGGTATCAGAAGTGCCGATTGTCATAGAGTTTCTCGATGTGTTTCCTGAAGAATTGCCTGGATTACCGCCTCAGAGGGAGGTTGACTTTGAAATTGAAACTATTCCAGGAGTAGCACCAATCTCCATTGTCACGGCCTAGTTTCCAATATTAAGGAATAAACATTAAACATATCATGTCATTTGCATCATAATTGTTTGTAATACATTGCATAATATTGTTTGGTAGAGTAATTTTTGAGAGCATCAAAGTTTATGGAAGTTTGGGCTAGTAAGGACCTAGTTGTAAGAGAAGTTAGAGGAGTTATTTGTAAAAGAAGTATGAGAGTTGGATTAGATAGTTAGTAGGAATAAGTTTGGGGAGTGGCGTAGGGAAATGTGTTCTAGAAGGGAGGACAAGTGTCCTAATGAGGGTGAGAGGTGACAAGTGGCTCTTGGAGGGAGGAAGAGTGACAATTTAATTAATTAAATAATAGTTAGTGGACAATCTCTACAAAGAGTCCTACACCTTTTCTTCATTTTCTTCTCATCTTCTTCATCTTCTTCCTTTTCTTCATTTCTCTTCTTACTTTTTCCCAAAACACCATTTTTGAACTTTAAAGTTTTTGAGTGAAGGATATAGTAAGATTAGTGGAGTTTAT
>CANYLF011897350.1:0-10949 GCA_948193215.1 Bocquillonia castaneifolia | reverse complement strand
AAAGAAAGTAAGTAGTATTTGTTAAACTACCGTAAACCCTAATGATTTAAATATACTAGTCCATAAAAGAACTCACTTAAGCACTCGCTTTCTTCTCGCTTTTCTCTGTATTATCTAAACCCTAGACGCCATTTATCCGTTTCAGGATATTTCATCTTCACAATCTCCCTAGGGTTTAGATATTATCAATTGATTTCCAATGGATCTGGCTACTCTCGCTCTTACTCTTCAAGCTGCCCTTAGTCCTAATCCCGATGAACGCAAAGCCGCCGAGCATAATCTCAATCAGGTTATTTATTTATTTTAATGTTTTTATATTTTTGTTGATTAATTTATGCATAATTTAATTAAATTTTATTTGTTTGTTACAGTATCAGTATGCGCCACAGCATCTTGTGAGATTGTTACAGATAATAGTTGATAATAATTGTGATATGGCAGTTCGTCAAGTTGCTAGTATTCATTTTAAGAACTTTATTGCTAAAAATTGGGCTCCTCATGATCCTGGTATCAATCTTATCATTTATCTACTAATTAACTAATCATTGTTCGTCTTTTTATAATAAAATTGCTAGTTTAATTTATTATTGTTTGTGATGTAGATGAGCAATCAAAAATTCTGCCGGGTGATAAAGATATGGTTAGAGATCATATACTTGTCTTTGTTGTTCAAGTTCCTCCTTTGTTGAGGTATCATTTTTATTTGTACTAATAACTGTTTGATTGATTATTATTATTATGGTAGTTTTATTTTTTTGATTTTATTTGAAAATTGATGTAATATGGGAATTGGATTGATGTTGTTCAGGGTACAGCTGGGCGAGTGTCTCAAGACGATAATACATGCTGATTATCCAGAGCAGTGGCCGCGCCTTCTTGATTGGATCAAACATAATTTACAAGATCAACAAGTTTATGGAGCTTTGTTTGTTTTGCGGATTCTTTCTAGAAAATATGAGTATGAACTTTGCTTATCATTTTTAACTTTCTTTTATTTCTTAATGCTTTCCTTGCAGTTTCTTCTTGTTCTCTTTCTACATTTCTCGAGTTTATATATAGAAGACATGCAATTAAAGGAATTTCTTATGATTCTCTTTTGCATGCTTTGATGACTTATATTTGGACATGGAATCTGACACTGACATAATGCGTTTATGCATTCTTTAGAGTTTGTCCATTGGACGTTGATGTAGTGCATGCCTTGCTATGAACTTGTCAGCAAGAGGACTGTTTGCTTTGTTCCCTGTGAAAGTTTCATGGAAAGTGACCTCCTTTAAAAAAAAAGAGAAAAAAAAAGTATGCCTTGACTGAGAGATGGGAGTCAAGTGCTGTATCATGTAGACTCTTCTTTAGATTCTCTACCTAAGTTGCTTTGTATGTTCTAACTTGTGTTAAGATAATAAGTCTGGAGATTCTTTGCATGTTTAATCTACTCATGCAAGCTTCAAAATTAAGGAAAAGGGTTCTTTCTTTAATTCATTGAATGTTACTTGCAAGTGGTTGTAGAGGGATCGCTTGATCTTTAATTCTTAATTCAGATGGTTTTCAAGAAAGAGATAAACCACATGTGTTTCTGTATTTCTGATATCATGCTTTCTTTTATATCTTAGGTTCAAGTCAGATGACGAAAGGACTCCTGTTTATCGTATTGTAGAGGAGACATTCCCACATCTTCTAAACATTTTTAACAGGCTAGTCCAGATTGCAAATCCATCATTGGAAGTAGCAGATTTGATCAAGCTTATTTGTAAAATATTCTGGTCATCAATATATGTAAGTTTGATGTTTTGCATTGAACTTGTTGGTGCATATATATTGAGACTATCATGTGATGACTTTTATAGTACTTTATCTTTCATGCTATGGAAAAATTGTATTACGTTGTGGTATAATTTTCATGTTCTTTTAACTTGTATTTTTCTCAATTTGAGGTGTTCTTTGACTTGCACACAAACTTTTCTTTGTATGGTTAGCAAATATTTTAGTTAAGATTATGATTCCTCATGAAATTATGTGCTCCTTGAGAGCTTAGAGTTGTCACCGTTAGACAAGCCACAAACATGTTCTTTCAGTATGTTTCTAATGTTGTGCTAACATGGCCTGAGATTTTTCTTTTTGCTCCCATTGGTAAACTCTGGTGTGAAGAACCCTGTCACCAAAATGGGGAGGTGTATCCTTGACCAAGAACTTTCCTTGTTGAACTTTGAAATTACTGTTGATGTTGTATTTCTAATGCTATTATTCCTGATAATATGAATTGGCATGGTGTTTATTTTTTTTATTTTTGTTAGGGTATAATTTTACGTAATGTTTTTTTGTTGTACTTTCAGTTGGAGATTCCTAGGCAGCTATTTGATCCTAATGTCTTCAATGCCTGGATGGTTCTTTTCTTAAATGTTTTGGAGAGGCCTGTTCCTGTGGAGGGCCAGCCTGTGGATCCCGAGCTCAGGAAGTCATGGGGGTGGTGGAAGGTGAAGAAATGGACAGTTCACATTTTGAACAGGCTGTACACTCGGTGTGTGTTTAAACTAAATTAAATTTTAACTATTGGAGGTCTCTGTTTTTTTTTTTTTTTTGACTCTGGTTATTAAACAAATATAGGTTTGGGGATTTGAAACTTCAAAACCAAGAAAACCGAGCTTTTGCCCAAATGTTTCAGAAGAGTTATGCGGGGAAGATTTTGGAATGCCACTTGAATTTGTTGAACGTGATTCGCCTTGGTGGTTATTTACCTGACAGGGTCACCAATCTAATTCTTCAGTATTTGAGCAACAGGTATGTACAACAGGAAGCTAATTAATGTCTGAATTAGAATTCACGTTTTTGGCTTTTGCTTATCCACTTCTAATACAGTCCTATCCAAATATTTTATTAAGGAAAAGATGCAACATTTGTTGATGTTTCAACACTTACCACGGTAGAAATGGCATTGCAACTGGGCTTAAAAATTATCATGTTGCCGAGGTATTTGGAGGGAGGGAGGGAGGGAGAGTTGGATTGAGGACAATATAATAAAGTCTTCTAGATTTGTCTCCAACATGCTTTCTAGGCATTTGTATTGAGCATTAGTAGGGGAAGAGAGAGAAGACTGCTTGGGTTTTCATAATTATCTGGAAACATATTTATGCATTTCTTTCTTAGTAACCCCTGGGTCTGCCTTGTTCAATATTTGTGATGGTGTAAATAATCAAATTAAGGATAAAGACATTATCTTCCTAAGGTTTGTGATCAATTACCTTAGCCACCAAGAGTAAATTCCTGTGTGGTGTGGGCATCATAGTGTACTGGTAAAATTATGTTACCTCTCTCTGTCTTCTCCTGCTGCTTCTTCCTGCTTCCCTGTTTCTGGTGTTTCTAGACAGTATCCTTCCTTTGGAAAGAACGGAAGCTCATGCTTCAACTTTTTGACAAATTAATTTTCATATTTTAAAAAAATGATCGTCCTCTTTTTCATTAAGCAACTGACTTGTATTCCATTTTATATCATGACCTGATGCTCATCATATTTATATCAAGATTTTTTATTTTTTTTGTTTGTATTGCTGCTACAAGTTTTTATTTTTGAATGTAATTTTGTGGTGTTGCTAATTTTCATGTACATGCAGTATCTCAAAGAATAGCATGTATACACTCCTGCAACCGCGACTTGATGTTCTTCTGTTTGAAATAGTTTTTCCTCTGATGTGCTTCAATGACAATGATCAAAAGCTTTGGGATGAAGACCCTCATGAATATGTGAGGAAGGGTTATGGTGAGTTTGAGGGATTGGATGGTTTGCATCAGTTTTATTAAAAGCGTTAGGCGCCCTCAAGGCAACAGGTCCTCCTAATGCCCGAGGCGAGAGTCACAGCAAGTCTGAGTAAAGTGAGGCACTAAAAAAAAAAAATAAATTTGAATAACATATCAATTTGATTTGAATCTTGAACTCTCCTTGCTTGTGGGTTTTGAAGAACTCTGCTTCCTTATGCTTCTTTGTCTTCTATTTAATGCAAAACTCTTTTACTCCAATTTCAATTCCTACTTAATTTCCTAATTTATCTCACACAAGTCTCTACGTATTTACATCTACTAGTCCTATTTAATTTTCTATTTTTTCTAGATACTAGCCCTATTTGATTTCATATTCTCCCCAATTTATTTCCTTTACAATGTATTCCTATTTCCACTAATATACAGCTGTACAACTAATAAGAAATTGGCGGCTGTAAATAACTTCATTAACTTTTAATAAATATATTAATAAATTTCTTACACAGTCAAATTTCATTGAGGCGCATGCCTCTCGACTCGCTCGCCTTGGAGTGCATCTTTGAAGGCGCCTCGCCTCACCTCGCCTTGGTGCCTACGCAAGAATTTACAACTCTGATATTTGCATAACTTGATACAGATATTATTGAGGATTTGTACAGTCCAAGGACTGCTTCAATGGATTTTGTCAGCGAATTGGTTAGGAAACGTGGGAAAGACAACCTTCAAAAATTCATTCAATTCATTGTGGAAATCTTTAAGAGGTATTCCTTCTAACTGAATTTGTTTTCTTAAAGTTACTGGTGCTTAAAAGATGCTGTTTTGTATTTTATATTGATGCAGGTATGATGAAGTACCTGTAGATTTTAAACCATATAGACAGAAAGACGGTGCTCTGCTTGCTATAGGAGCACTTTGTGATAAGCTGAAACAAACTGAACCCTACAAATCTGAACTGGAGCGCATGTTAGTGCAACATGTTTTCCCTGAGTTTAATAGTCCTGTTGGTCATCTTAGAGCAAAGGTGGGCTATGTCCCTCTTTCTTTTTTCTGTTCCTTTATAATAGTGTCTACTGTATTGGTAATTATGCCTGCAGTTGGCTCTTTTACTTTGATGTTTACAAAGATTTTCAAAAATTACATGGGCTAAATTTCAGGCTGTCCTCTTGCGTTATTTACTTTTCTATTTCTTCTGGGTACTAGGCTGCCTGGGTTGCGGGACAATATGCCCATATTAACTTCTCAGATCAGAACAATTTTCGGAAAGCCTTGCATAGTGTTGTTTCAGGGTTACGTGATCCAGAGCTTCCTGTCCGTGTTGATTCAGTTTTTGCATTGCGAAGCTTTGTTGAAGCTTGCAAAGGTACATAGCTTTTATGCTATTTCAATAATTGCCTTTGGTAGTTGCTAACTGGACCATCTCATTGTGCAGACTTAAATGAAATTCGACCTATTCTTCCTCAACTACTTGATGGTACGTTGCATTTGATATCTTTTCTGTTATTAACAGTTCACACTTTTGGATGTCCTCATTTTGTCAATTATGAACTTTATGATACCTGGCCACTGTATATATCTGATTTCTTTTAATCACTTCATTGTTATTTTTTTTAATTTCTTTCAATTATATAGTCATAGTTGTTAAATTGAGATTTGAATCGGAAATCGAAATGCCAGGTTAATGAATTGGGAATCGAGAATCGAATCGAATCATAAGATTCGGGTTCATGTATTTAAAAACAATCTTATAATATATAGACATACATAAATAGTGTATAATCTATGTTTCTTTATCAAAAAAGTGCTATTAAATTTAAAATAACCAAATATTGTTTGATTTATAGTTTTATAATATCCTTTAATTCAAACGAAATAAACATAAATTTAAAATAACCTACTAAAGTAAATAGAAATTAATAAAAAAAATTCCTGCCTTAAAAAAATACAGACGTAATTTAATTATAAAAAAAATACAGCCTTCCCATAAAAAAAGTCATAATTTAATTATACAAAAATGGCAATAATATAAAGTTTTAATTTTTACTGTCAAAAGTTGTTCTTTCTCAAAAGTTTTAAAATGAATAAAAAACTACTTTAGTTTGTGTTAAACAGTAAACACGTGAACCCAAAACTCAACTCAATACACAAGTGTTAGACACGTTAACCCAATATACAAGTCGCTGTCAAAACTCAAAATTTGTTTCTTTCTCAAAAAAGACCAAAATTAGTCGCTCAAAAACAAACCCAAAAAAATGAGAGTATATTATTGATGAAGAACAAAAGAAGATGAGATGATTGTTTTCTTAGTCCTTGACAAAGAGATTTTTTTTTTGTTTTTTTTTTCTTTCTTTCGCTTTAAACCAAGCACGCAGCTTGCTTTTGGCTTTCCCTCTTCTTTTGGTATTCTAATCGTTCCATACTTTTTCTTTTTTTTTTAATTATTTCAATGGGCTTTTTGTATTTTCCTCTTTTAAACATGGGTATTTATTGAATTTATATAATTTTGATGAAATTTTTTGAATCGTACAAGACAGCGATTTTGACGATTCACTTCTGATTCGTGTGATTCGTCACCGATTCTTTTAATTTTCCGATTCCCTCATAGAGTTGACTCGTTTTCATGGTGACTCGACTTGAGTCGAATCGTACGATTTTGTTAACTATGTATATAGTATTAACAAGATAGACCCATTACCAATGGTTGCGTTGTCTGCAATGTAACTCATCTTCTACTTTTTTTTAATATTTTGTCTCCAGAGTTTTTTAAACTAATGAATGAAGTGGAGAATGAAGACCTGGTATTTACTCTGGAAACTATAGTGGATAAATTTGGAGAAGAGATGGCACCCTATGCTTTAGGTTTATGCCAGAATTTGGTAATATTTGTCAACTTTTTTTTCTCGTACATTTTGCTGGAGTTCTTTTCTGCCCAAGGACTTAATATTATTTATTTACTTTCAGGCCGCTGCATTTTGGCGGTGTATGAACACTGCAGAAGCTGAGGATGAAGCTGATGATCCTGGTGCTTTAGCAGCAGTTGGTTGTTTACGTGCCATAAGCACAATTCTTGAATCAGTTAGTAGGCTTCCGCACCTTTTCGTGCAGATCGAGCCGACTTTGCTTCCTATCATGCGCAGAATGTTGACAACTGATGGTCAAGGTAGGCATGTGTTAAATTGAACCATACTCCTCTCAGGTGTTGCCTACCCTCTCTGGTGCATGTACCTATGCCAGTGATTTCTGCATATTGGGAGTGATTATTAGCAGAGGTTCTATGATTAACTCTTTTATCTGCCAAATTTCTCTATGTCGTGGCTGTGTTGGGATGTGATTGTCATTGTTGTCGAGGGTGGGTTTGGTAATGTTGTTTGATAGCTTAGCAGTTGTACCATTTTTCACTAGTGCTTGTAATTTGTAAGAATTCTCATGTGTGATTCATGGCAATGATGATTCTCATTACCCCATTGCAAGACTGGTTTTTGAATTCTTGTGTGCCATTCATTTCAATGATGAAATCTCATTACCCTAGGTCCCTTTTTCCTTGGACCATCTTACCTAGCCTTTTTGACTAAGTAAATGTTTTGTAGCTGTAAAAGCTGACTAATTAAGGTTGATGAAACTCAGATCATCCTTGGTGATGTGTTTCATGTGGGGGCCAAAGCTGCTAAGTGCCCTACTTTCTGCTGATAGATTGCATTTTGATTTATTATATTGCAATTTCCACCTTAGGTACAGCTAGGATTTCAATTATTTGAGTTCCCAATTTTTTCTTATGATCATTGTGATCTTTGGTGGACTTGACCTTTCATGTATCTTTTTTATTATTAATATTGTTATTTTAACATATGCATATTCTTTGCCTTTTTTTTCCAGAGGTGTTTGAAGAAGTTCTGGAAATTGTTTCTTACATGACCTTTTTCTCTCCCACTATATCGCTGGATATGTGGACTCTTTGGCCTTTAATGATGGAAGCATTGGCAGATTGGGCTATTGATTTCTTTCCAAGTAAATATTCTGTTCATTGCTGCAATTTTCTGAATTTAAGATGTTATGAGTAAATTAATTTGCCTTCATCTCACTGTGATTAACAAGAAAATGTGAGTTTTTATTTTGCAATGATATGTTACTGGTACTGTTTCTTGCTGCCTGCTTCAAAGTTCTGGCTGCATTTATCTTTGTAGAATCCTGCCTGTGTTGGTTCTCATGATGTTCAATTGATGCAGATATTCTGGTTCCCTTGGACAACTACATATCAAGGGGAACTGCTCATTTCCTCACATGCAAGGAACCGGATTACCAGCAAAGCCTTTGGAAGATGATTTCATCTGTGAGTTTTGTTTGCTTGGTTGCTAATTGTTATTGTCTGTGATCTGTTTGATTGATGCATACAGAAGTCAATCCCATTGTTTTGAGTATTTATGAGTTTTCATTTGTTAATGCCTGCAGATAATTGGAGATAGAAATTTAGAGGACAATGATATTGAGCCAGCACCTAAACTGATTGAAGTGGTCTTCCAGAATTGCAAGGGCCAGGTGGATCAGTGGGTTGAGCCATATCTGAGAGTAACAGTTGAGAGATTGAATCGAGCAGAGAAATCATACTTGAAATGTCTTCTCATTCAAGTGGTGAGAATTTTGAATGTGGCTATCATGTTACCCTTTATGCATGCACATATTTTTTAAAAATGGTACTTACCTTTGTTCTTCAAACTTTTTCTCGAGTGTTTTGCCATTTATTGTCACCATTGTGCTTCATCAGACAATTAGTTGGGTTGAATTCAGGTTGGTTGTTACCATTTGATGGCCTATTATATCTGAAAGTAACAGTTGAGAGATTGAAACTAGCAGAGAAATCATATTTGAAATGTCTTCTCATTCAAGTGGTGAGAATTTTGAATGTGGCTATCATGTTACCCTTTATGCATGCACATATTTTTTAAAAATAGTACTTACCTTGATTCTTCAAACTTTTTCTCTTGAGTTTTTTGCCATTTATTGTCACCATTGTGCTCCATCAGATAATTAGTTGGGTTGAATTCAGGTTAGTTGTTACCATTTGATGGCCTATTAAATGGAAGACATGTAGAATGATTTTAACAATCATACAATATTTTCATTTATGGTAATCACACACCGGTCTCTGAAATTCTCTACTGATTTTTTTTCCTTTCTTTATTGTATCAATTACTAAAAATATTATATTGGGAAGTAAAATAGTTAATTGGTGTTTTTAGCATCTTAACAAAATATCAGAATTGAAGGTAATGTTTTATGCTTAAACATGTTACACAAACTATTCATATCCATTCAGTTGTATTAATCTTGTTGGATCCATCTTTTTTGCCTTTAACAAATGTATTTTTGTATTTGGCAGATTGCAGATGCCCTTTACTACAATCCAGCTTTGACACTAAGCATACTGCAAAAGCTTGGTGTTGCCGCTGAGATATTTAACCTATGGTTCCAAATGTTACAACAAGTGAAGAAGAGTGGTGTACGGGCCAATTTTAAAAGGTAATGTTCCATCCTCTGGTGTCATATGTATGAAGTGTGAGGGTTTAGTGCCATGCTATTGCTATTGCTATGGATTGATTATTAAAAGTAATTATTGTTACAGGGAGCATGACAAGAAAGTTTGTTGCTTGGGGCTGACATCACTACTTGCACTTCCTGCTAATCAATTGCCAGGGGAGGCTCTGGATCGTGTTTTCAAAGCCGCTCTTGATCTCCTAGTTGCATACAAGGATCAAGTTGCAGGTACTGCCTCTGCAGCCTGTGACAGAGATACACACATGCAAGTTCATTACAATATTAACACTCTTTATTGCTATTGTGCATGTTCAGAAGCTGCCAAGGAGGAAGAAGGTGAAGATGATGATGATGATATGGATGGTTTCCAAACTGATGATGAAGATGATGGTGATGGGTCTGACAAGGACATGGGAGTTGATGCTGAGGATGGTGATGAAGCTGACAGCATTAGACTTCAAAAATTAGCTGCACAAGTAATTTTAATTACAACCCTATGGCAAAATTTCCTTTTTCTAGAATTTTGCTTTAAATTGTTTAAATTGGTTTTTATTGATGATCACTTAATGGCAATCACAGGCAAAGGCTTTCCGTCCGCATGATGATGACGATGATGACTCTGATGACGACTACAGTGATGATGAGGAGCTGCAATCACCAATTGATGAGGTGGATCCTTTCATCTTCTTTGTGGACACTGTGAAAGGTGAGGGATCCTCTTCTCCTTTTGTGTTTTTTTTTCTCACATCTAATCATTTGACCATGTATGACTGGTTTTTTTTTTTCTTTCCTTTGGTCGCACTTTGAATCAAGTTATGCAAGCATCAGATCCATTGAGATTCCAGACCCTTACGCAGACTCTGGACTTCCATCATCAGGCACTTGCAAATGGTGTTGCTCAGCATGCTGAACAAAGAAGGGCTGAGATAGAGAAGGAAAGAATGGAAAAGGCATCAGCGGCTGCTGCTGTCACATCATAACTTCAACCTTGGACAATGTGGACGGAGTTTGCTTTGCCTTCACATTCACTGCGTATTCCATTCATTTAGTAGAGTTTTAGAAGGAACGAGAGTCAGCATCAGTCTCTTTGAAGCAATTGGTTGGTTCAAAGATCATGGGGTTCAGTAGAGCCTGGAGTTTTGGTTCATGATAATTGGTGCATCGCATACATGAGTTCCCATTTGCTTAGCATTTCATAAAATCAGGGAACTTTGAACCGTGACACTCTCTACCTTGGTTTTGGAGTATTATTTGGCGAGTCGGGCCGATTCTACGGCAGGAGAGGCCTATCACATCATGTTTGTGTTGTCATTTACCTTTTTTTTTTTTTAATATATATATAGATATAAATATATTCTATTTCTCATTGTCCTTAAACATTATTTTTTGGGGGTCTCTTGTTTTAGTTGCCATTTTCTTGCAGTCGCCTACTGCAGATATTGGCTTATGATCTCTTGGACTTATTCAAATGTATGAAAGGAAGGAGGGCCTTAGGAGACAGTTTAAGATGTGGTGATGTTACATTGTTGGGTTTTGGAGTGGGATGAATGGGTGTAATGATAATTTTTGTAGCAGATATTCTTTTTTTTTTCCCCTTAAATTTTGTAATGAGTATAGTCTACGAATGGGTTATGGGAGTTTTGGGGTTTGCTGCGGGGTGGCTTACAAAGGGT
>CANYLF011895789.1:0-17476 GCA_948193215.1 Bocquillonia castaneifolia | reverse complement strand
CGGCATTAATAGAAAGTGAACGAGCAAGACCGGGAGTTCACTTGGCTAACCTTTCTATAGTGCCCCATGTTCCTATGATATCCCAACCCGAAATATGTTCTGTTGCTTTTACTGCGCCATTGATAAAGGAAAGCGCACTCGCTTATTTACTGAATTCTTCATTGAAGAAATGCTATTAAGAAAAGAAAAGAAATAGCTACTCTTGATGACTGAGACTGACAAAAATACCTATTCAGAGGTGGAACTGCTCGGTCTAGTACTTCCTATTGCTGATATGCCAGGTTCACTTATTCAATCTCAATACGAAATGGTAGAAAAAGGAGAACAAATGAGCTATGAACCCCTATTCTACACTGGGTCTATGGGAACAAGGACTATTATTAATATGGATTTTCGAGCCTTAATTAAGAAAGACCAGGCGAGATTTAGCTGGAACATATATATATATATTTTAGATCCTCGTAGAAGGAAAAGAAGAGTAAGCCAAAAATCCCGAGGGTGGATGCGTGTGAGAAGACCTACTACCACTACTCCTACGATCTTGCTCTAGCCGCTTTCGGCTTAAGGGAAGGTTTACTTTTGGATGTGTGATTCCGCTTTCACATTAAGATTAGAGGCGCTAGCGTTGATGAAAAGTATATAAATTAGTAAGGCAAGGAAAGGCAGAAGCAATGAAAGAGGCTGGAACTAGATAGCTGGGCACTGGGACTTTCTCCGCAAGAAAGGTAGAACCCTCCCTCGGCTGAATCGACAGCAAAGAGAACTACATCTCTATCGAAGGGACAGATTTATTTATTATATGTATATATACGCTGGTAATACGCTAATGCAGCATTTACTATATAAATACTGAACCTTATTTATTGGTGGTGAACCTGAGCTTGCTTATACTTTTAATGTAGGCTTTCAGGCACTCTCATTAGAGATATGAGATATGTCAAGACAGGAGAATCCAGGCGGGAGGATGCGAAATGTAACTAGAAATCCTAGGCTAGGACTATGTGGAATGAGACTTGGAACGTTAGTTCCTCTCACTTTCCACTGGGACAGAAGAGGCTTAGCTTACCAATGCAATGCTAAGGCTGGCACAACAGCTTCTATTTCCACGTGAGATTTTTCACTCTATAACATAAGTACTGAAAGTCTCGCAATAAGTATAGTATGGAAAGATAGAGTAGGGAGAGGCAATGATAATTGTCCGGGGGAAGATAGATTAGTGTTGCTCGAGCGAAGCGAGAGGTACGCAGTCACTCGACCAGAGAGAGAGGGGAGATCTAATGGGATAGCATTTCATCTGCCCTTACCGAGTGCTTTTGATCGAGTTGTAGTTCTAAGGGTTTCCGTTATCATATCTATCGGGCTATCCCATTTATCTTCGATTGCAGGCTAGGCCTTCGATGCATTTCCAGTTGCTTATCTCTTTGAGCATAAGTACACTCATATATACTCCTATCTATTTGGAGAGCTAAGCTTCTTGTCACACCAGGTTATAAGCCAGTGAAAAAGTGCTTTTATTCCAATTGAAAAGTAGGCTTCTTAGTACATAAGCTAGCTTCCAGTGAGCAAGTCCGGAAAAAAAAGATATATATTCGTAGTTCTGGCCTAATTGTATTAGCTCTACTAGGCGCGGGGGAGCTACTATATATTTAGAAAGATTTTTAACGTTTGTAAGATCTGATTAATGCTTTTCTTTCTAGAAAGAGGAAAGCTAGTTTCAGGGGGCAGTCCATCGAGTGAGAATTCCCTGCCAGACATTTCTAGTCTTTCATCCAAAGTTATCTATTTTAGGTTAGGAAAGGATCATTAGGCCTTCTTTTTTCATTTTAAGTAAAACGAAAAGGGAAAGGGATAGGATATTCGCAGTTTCTGGCTTTAAAGAATCGGTGTAACTTCTGTTCCTGGAAGCTAAGTCAAGGGCGGCTAGAAAGAGGGCTAGAGCAGTAGTCTTTCAAGCAGAGATAGCTTTTTTATTTCCCAAGATTGATAAGTAGAATTCTCTCTTGGAATTTGAGTAAGGGTAACATTTCCTCCAGTACTCTAGTTAAATTTCCTGTATAAGCCCTATCGTTAAGGGTTCCATCGAGTGAACACTAGAGTTATTTTTTTTAGGTTAGGAAAGGATAAAGCAAAAAAGGCTAGATTTCCCTTTTCAAGTTCGTGTTCAAGTGGTATTGGAAAGCGGAAGGAAGAAAAGCCAATCCGCGGTAAGTTCCAATGCTTGATAGAGTAAAGAAAGGGTTGGAAACTGAATTCGATAGATAGTTATCGGGAAAGAAAGACTTGGTGACGGGGCTTTCGCTCCTGTTGAGGTTTATATTCCAGTGGTTTCGTATAATAAGAGAGAGGGTAGCTAGGATGAAGGAGGGACCAGTTTCACCTTGTTCTACTTATTTTGTTGCGTGTCCTTTTCTTTTGCGAGTTGGTGTGAAGGCTACTGCTATAGTAAAAGATCGAAAGGAAGATTTCATTGAAAGAAGTAAAAGTCTTTTCTTTAAAACTATATATTCTTTATGCTTTCTTTCAGCCTAAACAACATCCCCTTTTGAAAAAGGCATTCCTTAAATATTTATAGGTCTAAATACGCTACTTTATTACTCGTAGGAGTTACCTCCTTCTAAATCTAAATATGAATCTAAGTTTAGCCTATTAGCAAACTATAAAGGAAGCTAAAGGATTCTTTGATGACGGTTGGTTCTTGCACCTAGTTTTGGTGTATCAGCTATCTTTCGATTCATTCTCTTTTTCATAATTAGACACTGAACCCATTTCATATCTTATTTCTAAAAACCTGGTTCGAATGAAGGGAAGCTCGAAGAGCTTTCCCGTATAGTAGAAAATCATTACCCATTTCATGGACTTCTATCCCTTCTTTCATAGCAATCATTATAAGACAAGCTCTTTCTCTAAGGTAAGGCGACTCACTGAAACTCGTCTTTTAATGCCCAAAGATCTGCCTGAAGGAGCCCTTTGGGGAAGATATGAAAAATCTATCTATGAGATTTCCGGATCGAGTTCTGACCCTCATCGTAGACCAGCCTTTGAAAAAGCCATCTGCCTTGCTGCTTTAAATTAAAAGAATCCTGCCATCACTCAAGACCTATGAAGTAGGCTAAAAAACTATAAAAAAGAAAGCATTGAAGGACTTTAGAAGCCTTCTATCAAAGGAAGCTCTCGCGGAGGGATCTTTGTATGCCCACCCTTCCATCAGATCCGCCATTTCGGATTAAGAAGATGTGAAAGCGCCTTTCTCTCTGGTCATAGGCTTAAAAGCTCCAATCCTGCAAAGAGAACAACCCCTGTGGGCAATCAGTTCCTACCTATTCTTGCTAGACGATTCTCGGCATCAATGCTCCTGGCAATGGCAAGATCCTATATGTCACCACTTTAGTCAATAGCACCGGAGTCGAGAACAAGAGCAGGGTCGTAGCGTTAAACCCGGCTAATCGAGTGCCTTTACTAGCTTTCTGCTTTCTTACTAGAGATTCATGTGAAACCTCTTCTGGTCTGTCATATGCCTCTTCTTATACTATTGGATTAACTGGCATAAATTCCATTTCCTTTCCTAAGTGACATCAAAATCCTGTTTCAGCTGATTCTCAAACAACCTATTTTGATTCAATTGCAGCTCCTTATATTATAAACGGACTTCGTCTCCCACAGAAAGTCCAAAAGCTTCACTAATTTAGGAAGCAAAGCCTTCTTTTTCAGAGTACTCTCTTCTTCCCTAAGAACAGTGTTCAGGATATCTAGTACTAAGCGAGGTTTGATGGAATAAGCGGCTTAGCCTTTAGTTTAGGAGGAAAGAAAGATAACTTGAAACCAGTAGCTGTAGTTTAGGTATTCACACCATCCAGGATTGAGCTTACCAAACAGCTTCTCCTCTATCAATGGGGATGGAAGAAAGTCAACGAACCTTAGCGAGTCAGTCCCTTCGGTCAAGCAAGAAAGCAAACCAGTCCTCTACTCTTCTTACGAATTCATATCCGCTGTTATTAGATTGATTCATGGTCGCATATCGGTTGTTAAAGAATCAATAATCTTCCTTTGTCGCCATATCCGCTGTTAGTCAGTACTATTCACTTTCAACTATGGTAAGTAGGGAAGTTGAAAGTGATAGCAAATCCGTATTGAGTCTATAGAGAATCCATCTTTCATCCTTTTCAGCTGCCTTCGTCAAGCAAGAAAGAATACTGACTTAGACATCCGGACTTAGTCTACTAAAGGGGGGGAGATGCCTTTCTTGGCGCCAGCGAGGTGACTACTTACTTAGAGAAAAGCAGAGGTCTCCCCGTACCACGAGAAAATGGAAATTGATTAAGACTGACATCTAGGAGTTCTTCTCCACACTTTATTCAAGAAATTGACAAAATAGGGGTGGTACCCTATGCACCTAGAGTGATGCTACTCTTTGACTTCAAAGTCAAGCAGAAAGGACAAATGCCCAAATAAAAGAGGTACGCTAGCTAGAACCCGGAAAAGATATGAGCTTCTTTCTAGGATTAGGTCAACAAGCCTTCATCCTTCTGGATCCTATGCCAAAACGGGTACGCTTTTAGTTTGAGAATTGTTGGCAAAGCAACTGCCAGTTCTTTTCTTCTACGCACTGTACTAATCAAAACACTTTGAATAATGGGGGTATTCTATCAATTCGAAAATACACAAAGAAAGGTGCTCTCTCAGACTTCAGCAAGGATGTCACATACTTGACTCTACCTCTGGCCAGCTAGTTCACACTTTCTGAAGGCTAGGGAGTAGGAATAAAGATCTTTCTTTCTAGTGAAATCATCTTAGCCTACGCCCAAGAAAAGTGAGTGACAGAGATTAGGACCCACAAATAGATTAGTAAATACTTCTTCGATCGGGACTGAGAAGAGAAAAAGACTGATTTTGCAAGAACTTCGATAAAAGAGATGAGAAGTAAAGTTCGTCTTCTGAGAAGGAGCTCTTTTTTCTTTGCTCGGCCGGTGGTCTGGTACGGTTTCTTTCTTCCGCTCCAGAAGAGATTTTCGGAGACATGGAAAGGACGATACGCTAGGCTAGACATCCACAGAGGCACAAGAGAAAGGCAGGAAAGAAGGGGTAAAAGAGCTGGGTCTAGTTCGAGCTATCCGGAAAAACCGGACTCTCCCGTAGATCTGGTAAGGGATTAGTCGTCATCTAAAGCTTGGGGATAGGAGGACAGTAGGGAACTTACCCCAAAAGATAAAAGCAGCTCTAGCTTGCAGGACTTATGCTCCTACCTATGCTAATCCTTACAGCCAAAACAGACTATTCTGCGGTCTCCGAATCAGCTGATAGAGGTCCTGCGAAATCAACATTGTTGGAATATCCGCTCTTTGCTCTTAAGTCGGGAATGAGCTAGAAGACCGAAAGCTCTTTTTCAAATGGCAAGGAGGAAGGAAAATGACTTTTTAAGTGCAAGAAACTGGGAGACGTAGACTATGTTTATTATCCCCGGACTGGGCTATCAACTACTGCTACAAATCCCACTATGAAATACTCGCTAGCACTGGCCATATTAACCACTCTTACAGGTTAACTTGCAGTGGATGGAAGTCAAAATGAGACTAGAAAGATATTACCCAAAGTATTTAAGGGTGCCAAGTAAACGGTTAATAACATAAGAGTTTTCCCTAAGAGGGATAGGGTGGCTAAGAGTAAGAACTTTCCTTTAATAACGTTCTAACGGCTAAGGTATAACTTTCTCAGTAGCCAGTGAAATATGGATAGTAGTCATCTCTGTTTCTTGATCTTCAAATTCCTATTTTTTTTAGATATTAGTTATATTTAGGAACTTCACTCGAAGGTCAGTAGTAGTACTAGGAAAAGTAGCTATCTTTATATTTATTTTAAAGTAGTATAGTAAAATCTCTTATGTCTGCAGTCTTTCTTTCGCTTTCATAAGATGATTCCAAGCTCCCAAGTGAAATGCTATTGGAAAATGCCTTTCCACAAGCGTACTCCGTAGCTACTACTTAGTACCTCCTTGCTGTCCTAGTCTCCCTTTCTGCTTCCTTACTGTACTTTCCATTGCTTTGCTTCTTCCTAGGGATGAGGTCTCGCTAATCCCCCTTCCTAACAGCTTTCATGGAAGAATAGGCGCTTAGGCTTTTTTGCTAGGTGATTCAAAAGAAAAAAGTGAAACCTTTCTTTCTCTTAAAAGGTAACTTTCAATAGCCTAAAGGTTTTTGAAAGGAAGCTTGAGTGAAGTGAACTCTAGTTTCATTACTCTTCCGTAGGTCCAAACATGTGGCTGTCTTACTAGCTGCTTGCTTCGAACTTACTTAAGAGGGCCCACTAGACCACGAAATGACTAGGACAGAGGAACAAAGGAGAACACCACCGCCTTACACGACTTCCTGTTATCAAGACATCTCTTCTTTACTTCCCTTTCTGACTACAGCTTTCGGACTACTGGGATTAAAGGAGCTTACTTCCCTTTTGAACTAGCTCCATCCCTTGCTTCGCCCACTACTGCTAGAGTACTAAAGACGTCGGTACACTTAGTAAAGTAAAGGAGAAGACCCGTGCTTTCTTTTCTACGAGCTATTCAGTCATCAATCTCTCTTGCTGTTCCTGCTTTCCGACTACCAACATACTGGCACTAAAGACCGTACTTCCCTTTTGAACTAGCTTCATCCTTGCTTCGCCAATAATGCTAGACGAATACCTGACTTCATAGACTGACTAAAGGCACTCATTAGAGTCATCGACTCTTCTCTTGTTGATTGACAATCCCTATCCCTTTTTTAAAAGAAATAACTAACGAACCACCAAGCAAAGGCACGTTGCGCGGTAGTAGTCTGTCAATTCCAGCTCTTAAGCCAGTTGAAGTGTTTTCGAAGTGCTTCCCTTTACAGAAGCCTTTAAGAGATAGGGGTGGAACGGTCTTCATGCTTTGTCTTCCTAGCGCTTCGCACCTTGCTTCGCTATAATGCTAAAGTCGAAAGGTTGATATGAGTGGCACATAGGAGAATACCCACCTCTTAAAGTTTACTAAATACCTTCCTATATGGACCGTGTGACTAGTTTTTCTAATAGACTCTTCCTTCTCCCCACCGTCAGTCGTATATCAAAGCTGCATTCCTCGGTAGTTAGAAGTGTTCTAGAAAGCTTACAACTGACCTCACACTCGATTGCTTATGAGAGACTCCTGGCTTAAGCGCAACAAGAGCTTGCTTGGTTGAGCCCATCCGGTCCTTCTTTTTCTTCATTCCGGGTATGCTTTATCAGTCTGTCCCGACTAGTTATGGACTTGCTATCTATGCCCATTTCTATTTAGAAAAAAGGCCAGTGCAAGCAATCGAATGAGAACTACTAAGCTACTAATAAGTATCGATAAGAAAGC
The DNA here is from genome assembly GCA_948193215.1 of Bocquillonia castaneifolia. Lineage (NCBI taxonomy): Eukaryota > Viridiplantae > Streptophyta > Magnoliopsida > Malpighiales > Euphorbiaceae > Bocquillonia > Bocquillonia castaneifolia. Next base: position 10,128 of record CANYLF011895789.1, on the reverse strand, counting down.
GATATATCTATGCTGTTTAGCTCATCTGTAATGGTCAACTGTCAAACATGGGAATATTAGGAAAACCTTCATCATGGCCGATTTAGTCTAGTCAAAATACGTCTTCAAGCTAGCTCATAGGCAGAGGTGCCTTCCGGTCAAAGCATATTGTAGCCAATCAGAATGAAAGTAGAGCGATCAGTGACATCAGCCTTACCAGCTGCCTTGTCGAGGTAGAAGACCGAGTCTACCTTTTTCTTCTTTCTATTGCCTTACCTCGGCTCTGACGCATCCCTGTGTACTTCAAATGTCTTAGGTAAAGGTCTCTTTTTCGCATATCTACTATACAGAATCATCTTCTGGGCATCCTACTAGCAGCGCCTTCAGTGCCCCTTCTTCGCTTGCGCCCCTTTGGCAAAGGCCCTAACTACTGTTCTGAGTAACTCCTTGTCTCATTGATCCGAAAAGAAAGGCATAAGTCCCGCGTGTACTAACCCTCTTTCTATATTCTCTTTTGAAATCCCTAAGAGCTAGAATGAATCAAAGCCACGAACCGCTGACTGAATGGAATCTTTGAAAGGACATTTGAATGAAAGTCGGCCAAGGCAAGCACTTTTTTCTCCATCGGATGTTGCCACGGAATCGGGTTCTGTTTTCGAATCACTTTCTGCTGCTCAGTCAGAAGATGCTTTGGTAATAGATTTCGCTTCATCGGAGGATATTCTAGTAGAGTCTGATACCGGGTAATCTTCTTCCGTAGACGATTGATTATCTTTCGCCGAAGAGGAGACCTAGCAGAGTCAGCTTAAATAGCTAGTCGGCTTCTATGCCCTTGTCTTTATTGTCCTTCCCTTCTGCAATGTAAAGTAAAGAGTAGTAAACCACCTAAGGAATAGTTGGAGATTCACTTTAGACTTTCCCCACATTTGAGATCTAGAAGTGGAATCCATTTTTTGAAAGCCAGACCAACAAGAAAAAGAAAGTATATGAATGGGGTCATCTATTTCGTCTTTGGAACTCCTAAAAGAGTTTACGGGCCTAGCTCAACGAAAAGTAAAGTCCTTCTGTTCCAGGTTCGAGTGATGTTTCACCAGTAAGAGATCAACGAAAAGCAAGCCTTCTTACCAGTTTGAACTAAAAGAATGTAGTAGAAACCCGAGACCAAAGGAGTGTACTTTACTTAAGGAAATGTACTTAAAGAGGGCTTCTTGAGTAAGGGAGGGGTCGGTATACTAATAGTTTAGTTGCCTTTGTCACTACCCTAGCAAGAATAAAGGGTATGCCTGCGCGTAGAAGACCTAAAAAGCCTAATTTTTTATCTTGTTTTTGACTTCGTATTCAATCCACTTGCTGGGATTATTCTAGCTGTTACGCTCCAGTGCTAGACCTCTATTAGCACTTTGTTATCTTGCCCATATTGTGAGAGTGCTAATCCTCCGTTTTAATCAGTTCTCTTGCGGTACTGGCCAATTCGTTTTCAATCTATCAGTAAAGGGCTGGGATAATAATATATCCCGTGAGGAAGCCTAATTTGCTTGTGAGAAAGCCTTAGAATTAGCATCTTTTCTTTAGGAGAGCCTGTTTTATAGTATGTTAAGCATGTGACTTTCTAATCCAGGCCAGCAGTATCGACTAAGCCAAAAGCTAGTTAGGGATATGTCTTTGATAGGGTCTTTCCATTCTGTTACGAGTCTAAGATTTGGCTTTGGTTAGTCTATCCTGAGGTCATATCCTCCCTTCAAACTAAAGGGCTGTCAAAAGGGCAAACTCTTGAAAGAAAGTTCCTTGCCTGTAAACAGAATACTAGCAGACAAGCTCTTACAGAAGGCAATGTAATTGATCAAATGGGGGGCATCGACGTCTTCAGAGTCAGAGAAGTGGACAAATGCTGCTAGTCTTTTCGACGAATCCACTGTGGCACTTTAATTAGCATTACCTTGTGTAAAAAATAAGCACTTCTTTTATTTTAGTTAACAGTTAACCGCCTACTGCCCCTCGATGGTTTGCTTTCAGTTGAGTTTTGTGGTTCTATCGTAACTAAAGATTCTTCTGTTCTGTTAAAAGATTAGGAGTAAGGGCACTTGCTGTTGCCGCTCTTAGAGTAAGAAGATCAGAGCATAGCTTAAGGTTCACTTAACTAGGATAGATGGGCCTAGACCTCCTTCCTTCAAAGAGCCGATTCGTGACAAGAGCCCTGGAAAGGACTAAAAGGCTAGTACCGTATACGACAACAAGACCAACAAGAGTTCCTACTCATACTCTTACTAAAGCACCGGCAACTCCAACTGTAGCAGCGGTTATTGCCAACAGCGTCTAATCCCAGAGCTTCTATTTACTCAATACCAGATACGCATTCAGTTAGCTTTCTAGCAGCGGTAATGCCATCAAGAGCTTCTTTTCAAGCAGCCTATTCTGTGTTTGGGTTAACTATTGATTCAATTGCGACAAGAGCGTATTCTTTCCAGGGCATTCGATGAAACTTTTTATCGCCATCGATCAGCATATGACATAAATAAGATACCCATTTCAGTCAATAGGCCTTACCCGGCTAAGGATGCGGACGGGGCAGAGAATGGCTTTTTATTTCCTTGTTTCGGTGCCATAAAGACCCTATTCTTCTTCGCGTGAGGATTTTCTAGATAGAACCATCACAGTTAAGACTGAAGAATCCCAGGCAGCCAACGACATAAGGTAGCTTCTTTGGTTGTTAGTCTTGCTGAAAGACCCCAAGCCTCTAGAATGAACTGATCATATTGATGATACGAAACTCATAACAGTAGGCAGCCGGAGATGCATCAGAATGAATAATTGTTTGCGTAGGCTACTAACGCCAAATGAATAGAAATTGTCATCAGTTGATTAGCAGGAACTAGCTAGAATAGCCATTGCCTATGGGAAGAGTTCATGCCCGGCAAAGTAAGCCATCTTACCCTCCATTGGCTTGGTTTCAGTGAGTTCCAGAGTTTTTTACATATATTAAAAGACTTTAGCTCTTAGTTAGCTTAGTTGTATGCGCGAAGAGAGCCAGTCTTTCCTTATATAAGCAATTTATGGATAGTGAGTGGAACAGCCGCTTTCCTAATAAATACATAGAATTCAGACGATTCGGTGGCCGAGTTGGTCTGACTCAGGAAGCTCCCTCCAGAGCAAAGCAAGCTGTAAGTCAGTTTCAAGTCTGCCTTACGCTAGAAAGCTCACTACACGCCACGTCACTTTTGACTTAGCAAAGAAAGACAAGCTACGAACTACCGCTGCCCTTCCGTGCTCGTAGGTTTACTCCCCTATGCATCCCGACTAAGGTCTCACAAACGTGCACTTCCCTTATGCATCCAGCCGCTTCACTAATGTGAATAGGTTTTATATAAGGGTGGGTTTCTTATATACTCTTATGTGCGTTCCTTCTTCGAACCTTTTGGTATGTATTGCCCCCTAACTATAGATCAGATCCACCAGACGAGAAACTGAATTCCGCACTGCTGCTGAGTCGTCGGACTTATCCACCAAGGGATTCGTGGAATTTCTGTGGATTGTGTTGGGGGAAATCCACCAAAGCTAGGCAGATAGATAGACCCCTTTCCCGCTGCTAAGGGAGAGCAAGAAACAAAATCAAATGATTGTTTTTTAATCAGCGTCCCCTTTTGGGTATGCAGATACTAAGAGTCCTCTCACTACCAACCAGTAGACATCATCTGGCTGGGTCTTGCCGGTATCAACAACGAGAAAAAAAACAACCAAATGAAAACAGCAACTAACTATGGCTCTTGGCCCAGACAACGTCCTAGGCGTAGGGGGGATCGGAGCAAGAGGGAACGCCTAGACGGACGTTTTTATTCCTGGGCTGCAGTAAGTAGATCGAGAGGTCGTTCCGCCCCTTGTCCCCCTTTATTAATTGCGTATATTATTATATATTGGGGGTAATATGTTCTCAAAAAATGTTGCTCCAATCTGACCTAGCTGGCGAGCGATCCCAGTTCGCAGCAGAGAACAAGACAGCAAGCGAGCGTACCTTTCCTTTGTTCGCTTCTTCTCCACCAAGCACGGAAGTTTAAGGATAACTGTAGGTCGGTGGCTACCTAAGGAAACTCCGATTCGATCCGCCCCCCGGCTGGGAGGCATTTACCTCATCCCGATCACAAGGAGAGGTTCACCATGATGGGGGGTACTTTTTTTATCTTCCGGAAAGAATGAAATGCATAGGGGACCATCCTTTTGTTGCGGCATGCTCTTCAGATTTACGGATTCGAAGGGGGCCTCAGGCCCTACTTAGTTGACTGACAATGACAAAGGCTTGCGAAACTAAGTAGGGCCTTTTGAATTGAATCTTAAGTAGTCTATCAGTGGTGCGAAGATAAACATCTCTTTTTTATGACTTCCACTTATCGATCAAAGTGACCGACCAGGGCCCTATTGGTGAATGAAAGAAAGGGTTTATAAGCCCTAGCCCTTGTAAGCCCACACCTGTGTAGAGTAGATCGTTCAACACCTGCGGCACAAACCCATTTTTGACCTATTGGTCCTAGTATCATAGGCGACCGAACGGCCGCCCCCTAATTACTAGACCGACCTGCTATAATAATTCCATAAACACCTAGCGAAGATATGGCAAACAAATAAAGTAGCCCTATGTTCGGATCTGACAATACCATACCATAATCAAAAGGTACAACGGCCCAAGCGACCAGACTTAACATAAATGTAGCCACTGGAGCCATTCTAAAAAGGGAGAAATTAGCACTACTTGGTGAAATAGGTTCTTTTAGAATCAATTTCGAACCATCTGCTAGAGGTTGTAACAATCCGAACAATCCCACTACATCAGGACCCTTTCGACGTTGCACAAAAGCCATTACTTTACGTTCAGCTAGCACTAAAAAGGCTACTCCTAGTAGAAGTGGTAGAATTATTCCAAGTATTTCAGCTGGAACAGCTATGTACGTTTTCGATTTTATATTCACTCATGATCTGGCCTGGTCGAGTCGACCCAATCATGATATTGAAGGATGGGACCTTTTCTCGAAAAACCCTGGATCCCGGGAAGAGTTGAAGATGTGCTTCTTTAATAGAGTGGCAAGAAGACCACGTATCCCCTCCTAATAAATTCGCAGAAGCTTCTGATCGTAGACCACCCTTGCTTCTTTGCTAAAGAGGCGGATTCCGGACCGTAGTACAGTATGTACCTCAGCGCCTAGAAGAGAGCTTTCGCTGGCTTTTTTACTATATTAAAATGAAACGGATAAATTTACATTGAGAGCGAACGAACCCCCTCAATCATTATTGATTAGTGTTCCCCTTTACCTTGCCACTCGCGTCGGAGTACCATTTCAGTAACTCCAGAGTGTCGTAAGTTCAAGAAGTCCGTTTGGACTTCCCGAAAGTAGGGGCTATGGTCTCCCTCAGTTTGTAGACTCTGGAGGATCTCACTCATCTTTTCTCCTCCGTGTCTTTCTTCCAACATCTCGGTGAGACGCTCCGCCTGGAAGCCCCCTGGAACACGCGTGTGCAGGTCCCTGAACAGGTCCTTGATGCGCTCCGAAATTCTTTCGTGGGTTTCTAGAAGCTTGGCAAAAGATTCGAGAGACGGCTGGTCAACAGGCCGCTCTTGAATAGGGGGCTGGGCCACGGGGGTCCTCTCCTCCATTAAAGCAGCGGAGCAGTAAGGATCGGAGGGTCCTACCGAGGCAGGATGAGTTCTATTAGGATTTTGTCGGGGGTCGGCTTCCCCTAAGGCGGGGGCCCGGGCTGTGGATGGTTCGGAGGCGGCATCTCCTTCCTTATCAGAGGAAAGGTTGAGCCATTTATCTGGGAATTGCATACAAGCGCCAACTCCCCGAGTTTGAGGATGTGACTTGTTTCTCTTTATCCTCTCTCCCCTCCATCCTTCTTCGTCCTGAGGAGGGGCCGACATCATCCCCCGGATCCACTCTTTTCTTTTTCTCGAAGCGGGCGAGGCATCGATATTTGACCCACCTTCTCCTTGAGGGAGAGTCTCAATGGATTCTTGTGCGCCTACGCCAGCGTCGGTTGCCTCTTCCGAACTGGTTTTGTCATCCCCGTCACAAAACACAATAAGTGGAATACCAAAATGGAGGAAAACGATTTTTATAAAAATAATTACTAAATATTGAAGTAGTTCCATAAAAAGTATTCTCCAAAAATTGGAAAAAAATAGAATCAGCTCGTACCTCGCTCCTTTTCGTGCCATATGCGCTTAGACTTGACTTTTTCCCCTTTTTCTTCCCGGTCCAATATTTGTTCTCGAAAGAAATTAGGGATAGTCAGGTAAATAGAAATAGCAAAAGCAAACAATTTCTATATTTCATTTTAAACTGAGAATTCTAGAATAGCAGAATCAAGCCTTTGAAATCCCGCAGTCTCTGTCTCTCAAAAGCTAGTTATTTTCAAGCCAGGTAGAAGTTGGGAAATATACAGAAAAAGCTCTTTTTACTTAGGGATACTGCTAATAGATATCGATCTCTTCCCGTCGAGATCTCTTTTCTTACAGCCATTGTCTCAGTAGTTGCTAGGGTGATTTCCGCTATTCCCACTCTTTAAAGCAAGCCTGTGAGAGAGTGAGTTCCTTGCCATACAGTTGTAGTCCTAAGAGCGTCTAGTTCCCCTTCCCTGGGAGCCCTAATCTCTTTTTAAGCTGTTGAGCTCTTGCGAGCCATTTCATTTTGTAAGCCCATCCAATTCAATTGCATAAAAAAGGCCAGTTTCCATTCTGCTTTCAGTGAGAGAGTGAGTTCAAGAAAATGCTCTACTCGCCCTCGGCCTCTAGGCTTTGCTCTCCTAAATAATATGCTTTTTCCCATATACTTAGATGGATCATTTTGTGAATAGGCTTTCTGGACCTTCAGATGAAAATAGAGATTTTTGGAGGAATACTAAATAGTTCCAGTGAAAAGGCAAACACATCCAATTGGACTTCTAAGGTCAAACCTTCCATTCATACCTCTTATACCAAAACCAGTGAAAAAGCAAGCTTGAAAGAAGGAGTCTTTTCCGATGAAGATAACACGATCTAAGCACTAGTCTGGATGAAATTCATTTTTAGTTTAAGTTCTCGTTGCAGCAGTCCCTTTACCAGATAGAGTTGCAGCCTTGGATCGAGTTGCAGTGCTAAGAGAATCTCCTGCTTTTTTCAAAGCAGCTATCTTTTTTTCATCTTCTGGAGTTCGATAGCCAGGTACGACTTTCTACCAGTCCCAGTATTTGCCTACCCGTCCTAGAAAAAAGTGCTTCCCTTTCATAAGGCTCTAACTAGCTAAAGGACTAAACGAGCGTAAGGAGCATACCGGGACTTATAGGACTATCTTGGATAGCTTTTCTCCTAGCAAACAGCAGAGATTGTGATTCCATCTAAGGAGCTAACTATTTTAAGATTTATTGCTTGCTATAATTCCTCCCTCTACCTATTCCTTTTGATTGTCCCCGTGTGAGTATGCCCTATATGAGTAGTCCCTTCCGGAGGGAAAAGTAAAAGGATTCATTCACAGATGCCCTGCCCCTAGCCCTACCATGGAAGAAAGATATAGCCCTACTGAGAAAAACTATATAAGCCCTCCAAGGGAAAACAACCATGTCGTAAGCCCAAGTCAATCCCTCTCTTCGAATTCTCTTTGCTTTGCTATTTCATCTGAATCCCGATCTTTGCATCCTGAATTGAATGTCCATCAAATCCTAAGGCTAGCCAGTAGAAATACCTTTATTTTAGGAACGCCATCAGGCAAAGGATAGACAAAAAGCTTTGGCAAGTAGTTTCTCAACCTCGAACTATTATATTAGACCTATCAACTATTTTTAATATGAAACGTAGTAATAATAAATAAAATTTCTAATAAATTAGAAATATTCAGAGAACATCCCTCTCCTTGTTTGAAATCCGAGTTATTTCATCCATTAAGTCGTAAGTCAGCAAGTAAGAAAGCAGATAAGCTAAGCTATTGGTTTCCAAAAGAGAATTCTATAACTTTAATCTATTTGATCTTTTACAGCAATCTTTAGGTTTTTTTCCAATACAAGCAATTGAATGAAAAAGGTCAAGCGTAGTCACTCAACTTTTTAGCCTTTCAAGCAGAAGCAGTCCCTTTTACTTTACAGTGCTTAATATAGCTAGTAGGAGCCTCCTTCACAGAGGGTAATATCTTTAGTACCGGTCAAATTCTAAGCCCCATATATTGAAAGTGCCTAATCCCGAAGGATGTTACTAAATGCCATACCATCACATCTTTGCCTCCCAAGTCCTTACAGAAATGCCCATAGGTGTAAAAAATGACTAAGGAATGCAAGCCAAAAAGGCGCCAATGCCAAGTCCTTACGGAACTCCTGAAAGCTTCACTCGAAGATAGAAACTCAAGAACTTCTTATCGTCATCGTCGCTCTTTATCATTGTAATAGCTTTAGTAGCTTATCCGTAGCCCCTACGGAAGTAACCGTTGAAGACATCCTGAACCATTGCTTGCAATCTCTACCTTATTCGTTTCGTGATCTCTCACTATGTGATAAAGACATTGAATACATAACCCTTAAGTAAGTAAATAGCTATGGCTCCAAAACATCAGTTTAAAGCCCCAAAACTAGCTAATGATAAGCTTACTCGACCTAAGCAAGCCATACTAAAAAGAAAGAAGTGCTTTCTGCCTCTCCCTCATGAACAACCTGCCTGCCCCTCTGCGCTAAAAGGCATAGAGTATCGGGCCGATCGTGTAAGGTTTTTTCAGGTGTTTGAAGAGGTTATGTAAATATGCTCGACTGAAAGGAGAGGAAAAGAGTTCAAAAAATGATAATAAAGAGAATAAGCTTTTTGGTACCGGGCCGGAATGTTGAAGGAATGGAGTAAAGTAAATAAAGGGCTGACTTTGAAGGTCCCTGCGGAGCTTCCTCAGTGCTTGTTGCTACTGTAGCCGATGTGGTTCCATTACAGGTGCTGTAAACTTATATACGGTGGATACCTTTCCTTGCTAAAAGTAAAGTCACTTTAAACACATAATCTGGAGAGTAAGCTATAAAATAAAGGCTTATGTGTCTATAGCTACTGGAGAAGAAATTCTATCCATTTCAAGATATTACGCAGTGCGGTAACTCAATAAGTCTTTTCTTTGGACTTGAACCTTTCTCCGATGCGGCAATCCTTTAACATAAAGAGTTAGCTAAGCAGAGAGTTTAGAAAACTGATTCACCCCACTAACGAGAGAAAGAGTACGTAAGTAGCCAGGCTACTCGCTACTTCATGAGAGGAGGAGAACTATTTAAAAAGACTGTCCGTGGACAAGCAATGAAATCTATTGACAAAGCCGAAGTATAAGTTCTTTTTTATAGTTTCATGATGGAGTATGCGCGGGGATCATGTTAATAGCAAATGCTTAGCAAGAAGATTCAAAAAGAAGGTACTGGCCGACCATGGAACATGGAAGAAAATTGCTAGAATCATGTGAATAAATATGTAAAAGATCTTCTTCCTGCACCCTCGTCATCTTTGCACCCGCTTTCAGCTCCTTGGCCCTTCTTCACCGAGTCCTTTAATTTATATTCTTTACGTCCTGCAAAACGCATATTATTAGCAGATGGGAAGCCTTCGATACCGGGCTAAGTCGCTTGGATCCTCTTTCATCTATGAACAGGTTATTTACTAGCATGGGGCACTGCCAAGGGAAAATAGAAATTGAAGCATATCCCCACTTTTAAGCGATCGAAAGGAAAACCATAGGAACGAAAGCCAATCTTGAGTGTTCCCGGAAAGAGAGATAAGTGTGGTCACACAGAGCTTCTTTTTGCTCTGTTTCCGGGGCATGCTCTTAAAGAGAGGTGTCAGGCTAGCTTTCATAAGCCAATGTCTGGAAATGAATCTATACAAATTATCACACGTAGTGGCTGGCACCCTTGGTCTTGTTCTTGCACCAGGAGCCCTTTAATAACTCTATTCCACAAAAGAACCCCCCCATCGGGGAGTGAAATAGAACATGAAACCGTAAGCTCCCAAGCTGTGGGAGGAGCCCGGGGCTCAGACCGTGTGCCTGTTGAAGAATGAGCCGGCGACTCATAGGCAGTGGCTTGGTTAAGGGAACCCACCGGAGCCGTAGCGAAAGCGAGTCTTCATAGGGCAATTGTCACTGCTTATGGACCCGAACCTGGGTGATCTATCCATGACCA
>CANYLF011895096.1:0-10254 GCA_948193215.1 Bocquillonia castaneifolia | reverse complement strand
AGATTGTGTTTGTGATTGTGAATGGAAAAGGATGACTCTTGGGGAATGTGGGATGTGTGTGATCGGGAAAGTTGAGCCGAGCGGATAGCTACCCGTATGTGTGAGATGGCGAGACTGAGCCGGGTGGATAGTCTCGTTGGTGGTCACCTAATTGTGAAATGTGAAATGATATGAGAAAAAGAAATGAAATGTGAGGAAATGTGAGGTTGAGTCATCCAAGCTTGATTTGATGAGATTGTTGTGATTTGAGATTGGTTGATGGCTTGTGAGGATGATTTGGTTGTGAATTGCCTTGAATGTGAATTATCTTGATTGATCTTGGAAGGTGTTCAAATGGTGTGATTGGTTTTGATTGTATGTTTTATGTATAAATTATGTGATGTTTATATGTTTGAGTAGTTTTGGCTTAATATATACCTGGTTAATTAATTAAATGCTTATTGAGTTGCCAGCTCACCCCCTTGGCATATTTTTCAGGTTGAAGATAGAAGTTTACGTGCATTGCAATAGAAGTTCAGGTTGGCCAGTGGATAATGAGCATTTTGTGCATTTAGTTTGCAAACTATATATGTATGCAATTGGATTTGAGTTGGTAATTGAAAAGTATGTGTAATGAACTATTTGATTGTATAAGAGTATATTTTTGTGTATATATAAGAGCTTATTTTGCATATAAGATGTATGTGAGTTTTATGTGATTGGTATGTGGTTTTCTAGAGTTTTAACCAAGTTTTGGCTTAAAAATCATAGTTTCTCGGACATCAAAGTCGCGCCCGCGACTATAGAAATCGCGCCTGCGATTTCAAAGTCAAAAAACCCCTAACTATCTGCTTCTTAGGTCGCGCCCGCAATTTTAAATGTCGAGCTCGCGAGATTGTGTCCAGTAAGTCTGATTTCTCGGGTTTGAAATCGCGCCTGCAAGTGTTTGAAATCGCGCCCGCGATTCCAGTTCCAAATTTATCTGGTTTCTGTTTCTTCGATCGCGCCTGCAATCTTGGCTGGTCTTGTATGGTCGCGCCCGCGACCTAGTGTTTTGTCTTGTTTGAGTTGTGGCGTTACATAGCAGACCCAGGTGTGTCTTAGACTTTCCAGGCTTACCCCGAGACCGCCGAGGTTGCCAATGACCTAGGTTCTTAATCTTGCAGACCAAGGCATGTCTTAGGCTTTTCGGGCTTGGCCTGACGTCCTCCTAAGTTTATGATGACTTAGGTTTCTTATCTAGAATAGCCATAAAGTGTCCTAAACTCATCTGAGGATGGGCTACCTTCAGCTTTTTAATGACAACTATCGACGTCCCAGGTAGTATCCTTTTCTATATCCCTTTATTTGCTTGTTTATGTTTGTTTACTTTGCTTTATCGTTCGTTTATTCATTTGATTGGCTAACATTGCTAAACTCCGACAACGCAGGGGCAACTATAGACACCTGGTTTTTGGATGCAGGTACGTGGAAACGGCATGGGAGCCCAGTGATGAATACAGTCCAAACGCGGACCACTCAGTCACCCAGTTTCTCATAGAAATGAGCCGAAGGTTTGAAAATGATTTCAAAGTGTTTTCAAAATAAATTTCAGGCCTACTGACGGTCCGGCCAAATGACCAATGATCCGGTTGAACCTTCATCATTCCCACCTGGCCCACATGCTACATAAGTCCATTTTAGGCCCAAGAGGCCCAACTGTCTCATCAATGATCATTTGGCCAGATGTTCACTAATGATCCAGCCAGATGTTCACTTTGACATGACAGGTTATGGGGCAAGATGCTTGAATCCATAGTGTACTCGAGACCTATAACCTACACCGGCCTACACCCATACTGCAACTTGAACAAGTTGTTGAAAAAGATTCATTTTTCTCATATAAACACCCTAAGTTTCTACACTATCAAAGAGGGAGGGGAGAGACAATTGGAGAGAAAATAGAAATTAGAAAGAAAAAGGAAAGGAGAGCACACACACACTCGTTTTTCAAAACTCAGTTTCTCTATAAAACTTATTTCATAGTTCTTTGGGTCTCTGAATGAAGAGACTATGAAAAATCTAGAAGCTCATTTTCTACTTGAAAGTGGTAACTTACCTCTATTTTGAGGGCACCAACCATCCACAAAGCATCCATACATCTAAAATAAGCATATACTTGCATCTATTTATTATTGCTTAGTTTACTGTAACTTTCTATATTTCACATACTAATTTTATCTCACATTTTGATTGTATAAACTAGTCCCACGTAAAGCCAGGAGGATGTAGAACCAACCAGATTTAAGTTTGAAGCTCCATAACCCAAGCTTCAAACTTGAACAGTGTCCTAACTTGAAGATTTGGGTTACTATCAAAAGCCATTCCTATAGCTCAGAATAGATCCCTAGAAGTAGTTTAGGACTTTACTTGTCATGTGTATTTGTTATTTGTAAAAAATTGTAATAATACAGGAGAAGACATATTCGAAGCTCAACTTACAGGTCTGGCCGAATGTTGATGGTCCGGCCGGATGTTCATGAGGTTCGGCCGGACGTTCATGTCCCAAACGGATGTCCCACCTGCTTTGATTATTTTTAAAACTTAGGCCTAGCCCAAGCCAAATGTTCGACCGAACTTCCAGCCAAAGGTCCAGCCGAATCTTCACGATGGTGAGAAGAAGTGGAAGAAATAACATTGTGGATCGACTGATTCGAAGCTTCAAGGTCGACTGATAAGTCCTCTCCAGGATAAATCGATCAATCGGTAAGATTCTTTTGTTATTTTTATGTAAACCACCTAGACTTAATTGTAAACAATCAACAGCACATTTAATAAATAAAACCTGATAATAAGTACAATAAAATGGTAGAAACTCATTTCACCTTTCCATTCTTTAAAGGTGTATGTATACTACTGCCATTCCAATATTTTGGGAAAATAATAAATAAATTAATGTGCAAATATTAACCCATAAATAAATGTAAAATAAGCTAGAAACTAACTATGGATGTTACGCAAAAATAAATAAGGTAATAACCCACTCAGCTAATTATTATTAAAATAAGTAGTAACCCACCAATATAACAACCAGTACTCAATTAATCAGGGTTAACTACAATGGACCTAGTGCAAGACTAAAATTGATTAAAAACAATATCAGGCATACTCATTCATTGCATTCTATTTCCGGGTGATTATCACTTTATATTATTTATCTCTGGTATAAAATAATGACCTTGTTACTTAAATAAATGGGAAATTGCCCTAAGAATGGATAACTCATTCCGCACCTAGAAATCATATGGAGTGATGATGAATGGGGATTCCTGAGGAATCTACCTGCTTGTTAATGACTATGTGATCCTGATGCAATTCAGTGGCAACTCCATAACTATTTTCATAAAATCTAAAAATCCATCTAGTGAGTTTATCACCATTGCAATTGGACACCAACTGATGGGCAAGTCCCGGGCGCTCTATCAACACACCTCTTTTCTTTTTGCAAGAATTTGTTCGAATCTCTCTCTTTCTTCAGAGGTCACAACGGATGCGATTAGCATTTCCTTTGGATGTTCTTTTGTGCCTAAATTGTATGCATTTGTTTATATAGAATTTATGTTAAACATGCTCATGGTATGACCAATGAAATGCACAGTGCCATCAGGGAAAATATCACACAAATAAGCAAAGTCGTAAGTTATATCATTGACCTTAGAAATGAAAATGTCTTCCTCCTTAAAGAGATCAGGAGTTATTACATGAACAGAATAAAAAGTGTCAAGTAAAACGTTATTAATAAAAGTGTCCAAATCAGAGTCATTAGCCTCGGCACTGTCTTTCTTGTAGGTCCCATGCTTCCTATGACAGTCAGCATTTCCATCTTGGAAACCAAGTCTTCAGTGATTATTTCTTAAACAATCTGGGCAGGGTTCATGATAGAGCTTGCAGTGCTACTGCCCCCAGCATTGCTTGAAGTCTTGCCTTTTTCTTTGACAAAGTAATTATATAAGTTCCTTTTGATGGTGACTGAGTCATTCTTCTTGACTTTCTTCTTAGAATAACCTCTTTCATATCCTAGGCCCCTTTGGGTAGTCTAGGTTTTGAAGTCCAAGAACATAATAACCCATTGCTGATTCTTTCCTAACCCCAACACAAGAAAGTGGTTCATTTTCCTCAGCATTAAATTCACTTGTGGGCTGGCTCACTCTTCATGGATTCCCATGACTTGGAAACCTATAGGGGATATAACTCCTTTAGGTGTGGCTCAGAGTACTGCCACAGACTGAGTTGGCCCAGCATGAATTGTCAGGACACTTCCTTCATAGGGAAACTTCATCTTTTGATGCAGGGTAGATGGGATTCCTCCCAAAGAATGAAACCAAAGTCTCCCTAGTAACACAAAAAATGTCATTGGTATGTCTAGCACAGTAATATCAACTTCTGATTCAATAGGCCCAACTTTGACTTTAGTAGTGAATATGCCTTCAACATTCCTCCTAGAATCATCATAAGCCCGGATGACAAGATCAGATGTTCATAAATCTAATGATGAAACTCCCAATTTAGGTAGCAATTTCATCGGACTAACATTAATGGCAGAACCATCATCAACCATTATACAGGAAGTCCTTTTTCCATTAACTTCAACAGTAATATAAAGAGCTTTATTGTGATCCCATCCTTCCAGAGGCAAATCTTCATTAGTAAATGAGATCTCTCCAAGCTTCTTTTCCATCATTAATCTGACCATATTCTCAGGAGTAACATCTTCTGGAACTCAGATAGGAGACAGAGCTTCCACCAAAGCTTTCTTATATGATTTTGAATAGATTAGTAGATCCCAGATGCTGGCTTTGGCCTTGGTTTTCTTCAATTGATCAGTGATCAGATCCTCTTTTCCTTTTGCATTATCTTTCAAGTTTTCAAGAGTTGGTGCTTCTTTTCGGTGATGCCCTTCAAGAAGGAACTTGTCTAGATTCTTTCTCTAATAATCTTGGCCGCTTCGGGTAACTTATCGTATGACAGAATCTTCCTCCTCAACTAGCTGGAATGTATCAAGAACATCAGCCTCATCTTCACTAGAGGAGTACTAGACATCCAACGTTTAGGTATTTTGAACCCCATCACTTGACTTGGTCTATAATAGGTAGGAGTCTTCCAAGTTTTCCAAGTCAGGCTTCTTCTCTTTCAACAAGGCAATGTGATGAGCAATAGAGGTGAGTGCTTCTCCAAAAGAAGTGATGACTTCTTTTTCGGTAAACCCGGATTCGATGCACATGTTTTGATTTGGTGGGGGTACTCGGTTATGTTTTGCGTTAGGTTGGCGGTTGTCAGGGTTTGTGATTTTTTTGGCTTCAATGAGGTCTTGGATGGTATGTTTGAGTTTGATACAGTTATCTATGGAATGTTCAGGGGTTTAGTGAAAGTTATAGTAGTTGTCAGGGTTGTATGTAGGAGAATTTTGGTTAGGTAGGAACTTGGCTAGTTCGGGTTTGATCGGGCCTTGTTTTTCTAGTGTTTTGAATATCCTAGACAAAGGTGGCAAGTCAGTTGTAAGTAGGTTTTCCTTTCTGAGACCTCTTTCTTTCAGCTTCTATCTCCTCACATTGTAGTTCGTCATCATACAGGTTCCTAAAGGTCTTAGGATTCATAATCTGTAAAGTTTCCACCATGCTAGGGAGCACATTTCGGACCACAATTCTGACTTGATCTTTTTCAGAAGGTTTGTCTTTGAGCAGGGTTGCCCTGTTTCTCCAACGAGTAAGGAAGTACGCGAATGACTCATTACATCTCTGCTTAGTCATTTCCAAATCCCTCAGAGATACTTCTAGCTTAGTGTTATATAAATACTGTCCAACAAAGGCATCACAAAGTTCTTTCCAATTAGACTGTATAGAAGAAGGCAAACGATGATACCAGTCTTGCGCTATTCTAGTAATTAATAAAGGAAAGACTCCAATTTTCTATTCATTGTCAAGTGGTGTAGCAGCCATGATAGACCCATACTACTTAAGGTGGAGTTTGGGATCCCTAGTTCCATCAAACTTTTGCATATCTGGCATTAAAAACTTGGGAGGAAGCTTCTTCATCCCTTTGACTCCTATACTGTCTAAGTTGAAATCGACATCAGGTCTCTTACACTCAACTATGTCTTGCAACTGTTCCATTTTCCTAGTCAAGGTCGAAATGGCATCATGGTCATGGGTCCTGTCTTCCCCTTTAGGAGATGGATCTTTAGGTGTCCTATTAACGTTAACAACATTCCGGACTTCCTCCCTAATCGTGACCCTCAAAGCAGCCATCCGAGCATCCATATCCACATTTTGTGATGTCCTAGTCATTCTACCTAATCTCAATTCTTTAGGGTCTTGGAATTCCCATATTAACTGTCTTCCTACTCTTTTCCAAGTACTAGAGGGTTGAGACTCTATTTTCTACGGCGCAAGACTTGTTAGGTTTATGCATGAATGCATGACAAGGAAACAAGAAAATTGTTAGCTGTACAAGTACCAAATACTGCCTGGTGGTAGGCCTTCCAACCTTATTACTCCCGCACACGTATTCCGTTGGTCAAAATTCCATTTCCTAGGTAGGCTGGGGTACTTTATATCATCAGCAGGGGATAACAGTACTGACGTGTAAGAACGATCTCTCAAGTTATCCTAGCAAACAATAGCATCTATGATAATTAAGTCTGTATCCTTGTACCTAAATTATGTCTTTGAAAGGACAAAGTTTCAGCATAGGCTTTAGGCTTAATGATCATAAATATTCATGGAGGTATTACAACAAGTAGTATTAACGGGTTCATACCTAGTGGAAACTTCTAAGATCATTAAATGTTGGGGTTTGACATTTGGTTTAGCTAAAAAGGCTCCCACTCAAGTAAATTTCCTTTGACCATCATCCCCATTAAAGGTTTAAGCGATGAGGAAATCATCTCAATCGTGAGTGGTAGTCACCGATAATTCAGCCCAAGAAACTAGGGTGGAATCGTTGGTCTGCATTATAAGTGGTACCAGGGTTTATAGGGATCCTAGAAAATTTAGATCTAGAATGCAATGCAGAAAGGAGAATAATGGCTAGATTATTAAAAAGATAGAAAATTGCTTGGAATCATTCATTCATCTTTTATTTATAAAAAAACTTCCCTGGTGGAGTCACCACCATGGACACACAGGTTTTTCATGCCCTGGATGTGCCCAATAGCAATGGCAAGCTGACTCATTAAATTGGGATTTAGCTCTTTTTAGAAAAACGTGGAGTCGCCACCCGAATTGCGATCGGGACACTGAGTGCCGAGTAAGAAAGGTTGATTCCTTTGGAATTCCCATCCGTCATCACTCCAGATGATTTTGGGTTCGGAATAAGTCCTCCATACTAGGTAATTCCCCATTTAATTGATTAAGGTGGTCATTATTTCCTACATAGACATATAATATAAAGCGATAAACATCCAGAAAATCATATGGCACTGGTAAGGATGAATGATCTTCTCTAATATTGTTTTTAATCTGTTTTATTATTTCTGCATTAGTTCCGATTGATTAGTCCCCAATCGATTGAGTGCAGTTTGTTGTATTTGGTGGGTTACTATTTATTTTAATTTAGTATGCCGAGTAGATTATTTCCTTATTCATTTACATGCAGAACATCCACGGTTGGTTTCTAACTCATTTTTTTTGTATTTATTAGTTAATGTTTGCACATTAATTTATTTATTTTTTACCCAGAATAATAGAATGGCAGGAATATACATACACCCTTAAATAAAGGGAAGGGGAAATGAGTTTTTACCATTTTATTTGTACTGATTACCAAGTTTAACCATTAGAAGTCTGATTAATTATTTTACAAAAAGTTCTAAGTGATATTTATAATGTTAGAGTTCTTACTAATCAATCCGTTAGTCCAGGAGAGGGCTAACGACCAACCTCAAAGCTTCGGACAACCGATCCTCCACAATCTCCTCATGAACATGGCCTCATCACCGCAAAGGTCCAGCCGGAGCTTCATAGATGCGGTCGGATCTATGATCTTGGCCCAAGCCCAAGTTGTTAAATAATTCCTTGAGTGGGACAGTCCGGTTGGTGGCTTAATGGTCCGGATGGATGATTACAGGTCTGGCCGGACCTGTAGTATGGAGTCCAGCATGTTTTCTTCTCTATATTATTATAGAATTCAACAAATAAAAGGACAAAATAATAGCTAGAGTCCTAAAGTGTATATAGGAATCTTCAGATGATTAAAAATAAGGTTTTTAGGGATAACCCAAGCATTTGAACCAAAGTGATACTTTGATTCAAAGCTTGGGTTATAGGTCACTAAACTTCAATCCGACTACTTCTACATCATCCTAACTTCATTTGGGACTCATATGCATAAACAGAATTTAAAAAATGTTAGTATGTGGAATAAGAAGAAGTTACAAAAAGCTAAAACAAGCAAAATATGAATGAAATGAGCTTATTCTGATGTATGGATGCTTCATGGATGGTAGGTTGCCCTCAGTTGATGAGTGTTACCTCTTCGGGTAGTAGTCAGCTTCTAGATTTAAAAGAGTTTCCTTGTTTGAAAACTCAGTGAAAACTTGTTGTCGAAAAACAGAGTTAACAAATGTGTGAGTGTGCTTTAGCCTCCTTCCTTGTTCAAGCAAGAGGCCCCCCATTCGTGTTGTCCCCCTCTCTACTGTTGAAAAATGCGGGTTTTTATAGAGAGAAAATGAATCTTTCTCAGCAACTTGAGTAAGTTGCTTTGTAGGGTAGGTCAATATACGTTATGGGGCTCCGTCACTTACAGATACATGTATCCTATCCCAAAATTTGTCATATCAGGGAGATGATCTGGTCGAACCTTTATCATTCATTCGGATGAATGAGTGAAGATCCGTAAGGATGATTACTTTGAGAAAATTAGGCTTCGTTGTATTGTAGGCCTAATCTGGGATTAAGAAGATTATGATGAATCATTGGAGATTCGTCCGGATCTCCGAAGTCTAGAAAAACATTTTCAAAAATGTTGTTCAATCCTTCAGCTCATTTTTACGAGAAATGGGGTAACAGAGTGGTCCAAACTGGACTGTATTCGTCATTGAGCCCCCGAACCACTTCCATATACCTGCATCCAAATATCAGGTGTCTACAGTAAGCCTAGAAATCATATTTCTCAAAAGGTCGCCTGAGTAAGTCTTTAAGTGTTGTTGGCTCGCAAACTGAAGCTTTGGTGCTGATCTTACAAACTGAATCCTTGATCTAGCAAATTGAACCCTCAATCTTGTAAATTGCATCCTAGGTCTTGTAAACTGAATCTTCAATCTCATAATCTGATAATGTTTCATAGATCGAATCATAAGAAGACCACTCAAGTCTAGTTTCATGGGTTGATGCCTCCAAGTTGGATTTTTTTATCATGGCTAGGACTTATTCCTCGGTGAGGTCCTCGTATTTGATCACCATGGTCTGATTAGGAGGAGGAATGTTCTAGTAATTACATAGTGGATTCTTCTTGACACTTGACTTGTCTTTCTTTAGATTTTAAACCTGTCTCAAGTCGATCATATCCTGAACTACATTCTTAGTATTCGACATTTGTCTATGTCATGTGACAATGACCAACGATGCTCACATAATTGGCTTATGCCCGTCTCGACCAGGGGTGGAAGGAGGTGGCAGGCACCCTTACTACCCGCCCCTCCCGTGAGCCGCAAAATTCCTAGAGATATATATATTATCAGAACTGCCGCCCCTCCCCCTTCAAAGTGTTACCCCTTCCCTGTGTCAAAGTTTCTCCTACCCAGTTGTTCTTGTTTATCTCTGTGTTGTGTGACTTTTGTAGGCTGCGTCAAAATTGAATCCACCATCGCGTCCAAGGTTGAAGAAAGGGACAGAGTGGTAAATAATTTTTTTATCTAAAATGACGTCGTTTAGTTTATTAATATGTAAAAAAAAACTTACACAAACAAAAGACAACACGCTTACACACACTCCCCTCCAAAAAGAAAAAAACACGCTTACACACAACACAATTACACAATACAACCCTCTTTTCTTTCTTTTTTTTTTCTTCTAAATCCCTAAATTAAACCCTAAAAATTTCATTCTAAATTTTTAAACCCATCAAACTCAGCTAAAATTTTTAATCTATCCAAACTACTAATCAATTAAGTAAATTTCTCTTATATGCATATTTTTCTTTTAAATGATTATATTGTGCAAAGTTTTTTACTTTTTCTAATATATCATTTTATTTTATTTTATTTTTCTAATATTATATAAATTGAATGATTAGAACATC
>CANYLF011894436.1:0-27950 GCA_948193215.1 Bocquillonia castaneifolia | reverse complement strand
TTTATTTTTATGTGAAATGATGACTGGTGACCGACAAAAAGTTTAGAGATCAGTCATTCCATTTCAAAGGCGCAACACACATTAATTTTTTTTTCTTTATTCCTACTCTGAACTTATTATTATTGTCCCAAGAAAACCACCACTACACTTCATTAAGTTTACACTAACAAAAGTAAAATAAAGCAGTCTTTTTTAGCTATAGGCTCTGGTTACTTCTTGCTTTTCTTTTTGGTTCATCTTTTTATCTGATAATGTAAATGAAACTAAAAATTTAAGCCTTGCAAGAACTGAACTGGGTTCTAAATTCTATTTCTTTTTCAATTTTTTTTTTTTTGTACTCAAACATTGAAAAGATTGGTTTTTTCTTTTTGAAAAAAGAATGGCTTTGTGCAAGTTCTCTGCTTTGTTGCATCTTATCCACATTTGCTTGCTTATTAGCTTGTGTTCAGCTGAAGATCCTTTTGCTTTTTACAATTTTGAAGTCTCTTATATTGAAGCTTCTCCTCTTGGTGTTCCCCAACAGGTTTGTTTCTTAATTTAGATCCTTCTGTTTCTGCTTTCTGCATTTTGCTACGGCTACTCTTTTGTACATTTTCAAGCTTTTTTCTTGCTTAATTTTGATTTTTGAGAAGTGGGTTTGGCTTAGAATGTATCAAGTTTCTGTCTTTGGCTTCAGATCTACTTATGCAGTGAAATTTTAAGCTTAATGCTGTATCCTTAGCTGCTACATTGTATAATGAGCGTGATGTTCATTGCTAATGCTTTGAAGGGTTATAGTATTTGCTTATAATTTTTGCATTGTTTTGCAGGTTATTGCTATAAATGGAAAGTTTCCCGGTCCTATTATAAATGTGACCACTAACTACAATGTCGTTGTCAATGTTAGAAACAAGTTGGATGAGAGTCTTCTCCTGCATTGGTAGGACTGTTGTCTCATTGCAATTTTGTTTGTGAATTTTGAGCTGAAATCTTAATATTTCCAGTGATTTAGTGCTAAATCTATTCGTCGTTAGTGCTGAACCAGAATATAGATTTTCAAGCATGCTAATTTCTGTTTATGGAACTTGATGTGTCTGAAAGGTCTGGAATTCAACAAAGGAGAAGTTCTTGGCAAGATGGACTTCCTGGCACTAATTGTCCAATTCCTCCAAAGTGGAACTGGACTTATCAGTTTCAGGTTAAGGATCAGATTGGGAGTTTCTTTTACTTCCCTTCTCTTCATATGCAGAGAGCTTCTGGTGGATATGGTGGCTTTATTATAAACAACAGGGCAATTATTCCAATTCCTTTCGATACTCCACATGGTGACATTGTCATTATGATTGGTGATTGGTACAAAAGGAACCACTCGGTTCGTATATGTTAAAATGTTGAATTTTTATATTTGATTAGCTGGTAGAAGTTGGAAATAAGTCGTATTATTCTGGTTTGTTTCTGGATTCTAGGCTTTGAGAAAGGCCCTTGATGAAGGGAAAGATCTCGGGATGCCAGATGGAGTTCTTATTAACGGCAAAGGCCCTTACCAGTATAACACTACACTTGTTCCTGATGGCATTGACTATGAAACTATTGACGTCCAGCCAGGTGATTATTGAGCATAAGATGCTTTTAATGAAAAATCTATAAATTGTTCCTCTCCCCATTCCTGAATTGAAAATTCTATGCCTCTTTGAATGAGACAGGTTGTATGCTTCCTAAAACTGCAGATAACTTTCTGACATTCAAATGTCACTTGTATATGCGCTGCTAGACGCTCATCATTATGTTGATTATTCTATGCTACATTGTGCTTTTCACAGGAATTGTTAGACATATAACAACATGTTTTATTTTTGGAATGTGCAACATTAGTTTTTCTAAATTATACTTGTCTAGAGACTGGAATCTCATGTTCATTATTAAAGCTATTCGTATCGTATCTGATAATTTTTGTTGAGAATGGTAATAACTGAATGCATGTGGTAATACTAATGTTAATAAGATGTCAGCATGTTGCTGTAAATAGTTTTTGTGTTCTCTTCCTAAAAGTTACTTGCCAATTCATCAATGCTGAAGTCTAGACAATTCGGTTGCTAATCAAATGCTCCTCAAGTTGGCCAAACACGAGCATTTGTTTTTCAATGTCATTACCTATGCAGGGAACAGTTGCTTGCAAAGGATGTATATATTCAGTCTTCCACTTGGTATTGAATTATAATTTTATTAAATGCTTTTTGATCCATGGAATAGTTCATACTTCAAACTTCCTTAGTTACTATGAGCATGGTTATCTGTTGTCTATGATTTAGTAAGTGAAAGCTAAAGTTCACTACTCTAAATGATGAAATTGCTCTGTTGAACAGGGAAAACCTATCGACTTCGCGTACACAATGTCGGAACATCAACTAGTTTGAATTTTAGGATCCAGAACCATAACATTCTTTTGGCAGAGTCAGAGGGATCATATACTGTGCAACAGAATTATACTAGCTTAGATATTCATGTAGGACAATCCTATTCATTTTTGGTAACCATGGATCAGAATGCAAGTTCTGATTACTACATTGTAGCTAGCGCAAGGTTTGTGAATGAATCACAATGGAAAAGGGTTACTGGTGTTGGTATCTTGCACTACACAAATTCCAAAGGAAAGGCAAAGGGTCTTCTCCCAGAAGCACCCAATGATGAATTTGATAAAACCTTTTCAATGAACCAGGCAAGATCTATCAGGTTTGGTTTTCAGACACCAATGTTGCACACATTTTTCTCGCGAACCAGCTTCATAGGATAAACAATTTGATTACTATGTAGATTTTTTTTTTTTGTATTTTAACTTGTACTTTTCGGATTATGTGGTCATGCAGATGGAATGTTTCTGCAAGTGGTGCACGGCCTAATCCACAAGGTTCATTTAGATATGGCTCGATCAATGTGACTGAAGTTTATGTGTTGAAAAATAAGCCACCTGTAACAATTAGTGGGAAAAAACGTACTACTCTCAGTGGGATATCATTTGCCACTCCTTCCACTCCAATTAGGCTTGCAGATCAGTTCAAAGTGAAGGGAGTATATAAGCTTGATTTTCCTACTGAGCCAATTACTGGGCCACCTAGAATTGAGACATCAGTAATCAATGGAACATACAGAGGATTTATGGAAGTCATTTTGCAGAACAATGACACAAGGATGCAGAGCTACCACATGAGCGGATATGCATTTTTCGTTGTAGGGTAGGAATATATTTGTCTTTTACAGTTCATTTGTTATCTTAAAATGTTCTTTTGATCACCTGCTTTCCAATCAATTTTTTTCAGGATGGATTATGGTGAGTGGACAGAAAACAGCAGGGGCACATATAACAAATGGGATGGCATTGCGCGCTCCACAATACAGGTATGCTGCTTATTATTGACAGTGTTCATTCTTCGTTGTTTTATTCCTTAAAAAAGGAAGCCTTGGTCATCTAGTGAAATTTGTCGTTATCTCCTTTATATCAATAAGGAACAAGGCTTCGTATGCATGTCATTAGTGAAGTCATAACTTCTGATATTACATTCACTATTCTTCCATGTAGCTGTAGAAAGTACTCTTGTGGACTATTATAGGCAGTTCACAAGTTGATAAACCGAAGCTAAATAGACATTTCATTGATTGCTTTCATATTACATGGATCTAATTTTCAAGGTTGAGCTTAATCTAATTTTAGATTTGCTTCTTTCATGGTCCTCGTGCAATTCTTTCCCAAAATTCATCCGTTGCTGAAGATTCTGTCAATGACACGTCATAGCATCTGAGAATTGTACATATTTCAATACAAGTACCAAGCCTAAAGATTCTAAAAACAAAAAAAATCCAATTTGTGGTAGTATCATCTGTTTTTAGCAATGTTTCATAGTTATTAGTGTACAATAGAATTCTCTCTCTTTTGCTTCTTGATTCATATCAAGTACCAGTATCAAAACCAAAGTCTTAAGCATTAATCTGTTTCTCCCATTGTTATACCAGGTTTATCCTGGTGCATGGACATCAATCTTGGTATCACTTGACAATGTTGGAATCTGGAACCTCAGAACAGAAAACCTTGACTCCTGGTATCTCGGCCAAGAAACATATGTCAGAGTTGTGAATCCAGAGCAGACTAATAAAACCGAGTTCCCTATGCCAGACAATGCCCTCTTTTGCGGTGCTCTCAGCAAATTGCAGAAGTACAGACTTAAACTTTTGTTTTTGTTCATTTTTTCTTCTCATATTGTTCTCAGCAGTGCAAAACCTGATTATGCTTTTACACTTGTTTCTTGCCAGGCCACAAGATATCTCTTCCTTTGCCGTATCAATTACAGGTGATAGAACAAAGTTGTTTGTCTCATTCTTGATGTTTGCCTACGCTGTGATGTCCATCTTCAGCTGATTGTTGCTTTGGGACGGCTTAATATAGATGTCTTCCATGTTCGGCATGTCTTCATAGTGCGGTTTGTGGTTGGTTGTGACTTTTTTGAGTGCTAGGTGTGTAATTCTAGTCCTGTTGATAAGATTTTTTGTTGATTTTGACAAGTATTTTAGAATATTCTTCATGAGTTCCTTGTTTAATTTTGTTGGGATCATCATTCTTTCAATATTTGTAATTTATTTGCTGATGACAGTCCATCAAATTTTCAATGCGATTAACGTCCCGCCCATGTAGTAAATCCACTCCTTTTGTTCTGAACTTGTATAACTTATTTGCTTTCAACTACTGTGGATATTCAATTGGTGTTAAAATTCGTGTAGCATCATGTAATAGTATACTCTATTTAACTATCATAAAATGTGGATTTTTGCATCATGTTTGTGGTTGGCTGCTGCTACTTGAAAACATATTTCTTCAAGATATGTCTCACATGCAGAAGCAGCATATCTTGAATCAATTTCTGTCCCAACCAAAGCAATCTCTCACAGCCTAGCTGTGATGGATTTGTTATTCTTTTATGGTTGAAAATTTTGGTTAACAGAGTGGAAAGTGACATGAAGAAGCAGGAAATGCTAGATATTCATGACCCACCACCAGCTTGAAACCAAAATTTATATATGGTAGAAAATGTAAAGTCTAGTCTAGCTGGAATTTCATGTGGTCCTCTCCACTCTACCACCTGCTTAGTTGCAGCTAAACCAGCTGGATCATGATGTCCATTTGCGCCCTTTAGACATTGAATTGAAGGGAGAGTGTTGGCTGGCTGGCTGGCTGGCTCAATTACTCTGTTGCATTTAAGGCTGCTTAATTTATTTACTATTAACCAATGAGTCTCTTTGGAAATCCAAAATAAATTCATCTGAATCTGATTGTTGACACTGTTTGTAAATAGATAAGTAGATTTTAGAGCATCAACATTTGTGTATCAAGTACTATCTTATGCCTATATCTTCCATCAAAGGAGGCTTTGCTACTGCTAAGAAGACTAGCCTAGCCATGTGATTGCCTGACCCTGATTTTGAGAAGCACATGGTGGTCCAAAGCCCATAAAAGAAAGGTAAGGTGCTACAACTAATCTGTCCAACACTGTTGATTACTACTTGTTAAACACATGCCAATAACACTTTGATTCAAGCCTTCTGGTTTCAAAAATTTCTTTCTTGCCTTTTCTAAAAGATGACTTTCTTGACACCATTTAGTTCAAAATTGAAAAATTTCCCTCCTTTATCTTTAACTAAGCAACATTATATCAAATTTAGCCACAATATATATATATATATATCTATATATATATATATATATATATATATATATAATTGATAATTTCTGATTCATGAAAAGCAATTAATTCATATACTTTGAATTGCTTGGTACTTTTACAGGGAGGATATAATTAAAACAAGGATGCAAATGCATGCAATGTTCATAATGACTGTAGTTTAACAGTAACAGAAAACACTGTGCAGTTGCTTTGCAGAGTCTGTTATGGATGTGTAGCTAGCTTTAAAGAGTCATATTTTCTGATACCCTTAGCTTAAATTGTAATTCTTTTACGCCTGATATATAGACCTGGCCACGGGCCAGTTTTGGCCTGGAACCGAACCGTCAGAAATCGGACCGAAACCGTGTTAAAGGTTCCGGCTTTAGAATCGGGATCGGAACTTCTTAAAATGGTTTGATTTTGATTCCTATTTTAGCAGAACCGAAACCGGAACCGTCGGTTTTGAATCATATTTGTGTATATATATATTAATGTTCAGTTTAAATGATAGTATTAATTAATTTAATTACCTAAAAAAATTTCATATCCATATGATATATGTAAATTATATAACATAATATTATTGATGTACAAATTTTTTATTTTTTATTATTTACTTTTTTATATCAAGGAATATTTCAAATTTATTTTAAAATATAAGTTAATTTTAATAATTAAGTTCTTAAAAAACTTTTATGAATTAATATATTATTTACATATCTAATTTTTACGTTTTATATTAGAATCAAAATAAAATCAAACCATTAAATAATAAAAAATTTGAAATCGTGAAAAACCGGAACTACAACAGTGAAAAACCGCAACCGAACCCATCTTAAAAGGTTCGGTCCCGGTTTCACCACTCTTTGAAACCGGAACCAGTGGTTCTTGAACCAGAACCGTGGCCAGGTCTACTGATATAAATATAATTATTGCTTAACAAATGGAGGGGAAAAATAAAAGGAAGGAAAAGTTACCATCGACACTTCTTTTTACATGGCAATGTAAATGCTTTCTAAAAAGCTGCAATGCTGCTTGGCATGGCATGTTAGAACTTAAAACATTTCCTTTACATGCATTTTGTTTCAAAGTTTCACACTTTTGACGGTAAGAAAATGGAAGGACAAAACAAACTTCTCCTACTTTTACAGAACAGGAAGAATAGTAGTAGTAGTGGTACCCTTCCTAACTACAGTGTTTGATGTTTTAGTTAAGTACCCTCATGAGCATATTTGCATATACATAAATGGGTTGCTAATCAATGCTACTTGAGCTTTCATGCTCCACATTTTTAACAATTGCATCTATTTTTGATACTTTTCTTAAAACTATATACTGTTCAAATTCAATGGAGTAGAAAAATTCAGCATTAGGTGTTATTCTATACACATAATTTTTCTTGCTGACTCTTAGTTCATTGATGAGCATTACATTTTTTTAAAAAAATTTACATATCCAGGTGTATTATACATATATATATATATATATACCTAACTTCATTTTTGTTTTTCAAACCAAAGGTACATATGCACCTGATGATACGAGATTCCAATGTTTCATTTTTTTCTTTTTGACCCTACAATCTTGGAATGAGGAATGCATATACGAGAAATTATAGAATGAATCAGAAAACACCCTGTTTCTTCCGCCATTTTCGCCTTTTGCAAATTAAGTCTTTATATGTATGTGTATATGTTACATTATTGAGAAGGCAATGTTGGGCCCATTTCTTTAGTACTTGTTTTTCTTACATTAATTAATAATTAATTCACTCAACTTTAGACCACCACATAACCATTAATTTCTTGGTTTTTTTTCCTCCATATATGTTCTGCTATAGCCCACATAATCAACTCTGAACCAACATAAATAAATTCTGGTATTCTGCCCAAAAGTTGGGCAGGGTTTTTCCCTAACTTTGAGCAAAATGTTTTTCCAAGTTTCAGTGATATATATATCTATCTAGTATGAAGGAACATGTTACAATGAAACTAAGTAATAAGGCAAAGCATGTGGAGTTAAATTAATTAGCTCTGTATTTTTTTTGGTTTTATATATAGTAATTAATGGCTCCGTGGTACGTACTTGTAATGTTTATGCTACGTACTTACCTAGCTAGCTACTACTTTGAAATTAACCATTTGGCTACACATGTTTGTGTCATTGGTGATGGATAGAAGTAGTTACTTACTTTGAGTCATAAATTGACATTCAATTTTGGCTTCATTTGCAAAAATCATCATCAATAGTTGTAGTGATAGGAACACTGAATAATGCAAGTGCGTTTTGATGACAATAATTGACAACGATAGCATTTGTCATGTAATTATATATAGCCAATCAAAGAGTTACGTGATGTTTTGATTTTGATAGTCATGATGAGATTGATGGTAGATTTTTATTCTAATAATGAAATAAACATTATCTGTTCCTCTAATTTGATTTTATGAAAGAAAAGGAAAAATTTTCGTGCAAAACAGCTGCATAATTTTCTTCAAAAATTATTGAATAATTTTTCTTTTAATCAAACACTTGATTTTATTTTTATTTTTATTTTTTAGTTATTCATGTGAAAGCTCAAGATTAAGGAAGAAAAAGCGTAGGAATTCACTAAATATTATTAGTTGCCCTTTTTTTGAAAAAAAATTATATAATAGAAAATCATTTTTTTAATTAAAAAGAACCATTTGCTAGAATTACTTATGAAATGGTAACATTGGTATATATATTCCATTGTATATATAATATATGAAATAACAGCAATTGTTTTTTAAAAAAAAAAAAAAAAACTATATTAAAAAAAGCAGTTGACTAATAATATAGTTTTTTTTATCAATTATAATAATATTATGTAATAATTAGGTAGAAAATTGGAAATGACAAATTATTCAACAGATTCAAATACTATGGATGCGCCACAAGTTCAGCATATAATCTAATGGCAGTAAAAACTGTTAATCAGATGGCAGAAATGTATCTGTGTTAAAGGGTGATTCACATAAGGGCAACAAATTGGCACCATTAATTTTAAAGATTAGATACAGATAAACAGACAAGGTTTGGTACTGAGAAATCCACGAAGATATTTTTTCTAATTTGAAAAATAAAAACACGACAATAATATTAACTGAAAACTCACTACGTATCCCCTCAAAAAAAAAAAAAAAAAATCACTACGTAAATATATATACATAATAATTTCATGAAGGACTATATATTTTGAAGATGATTTGACTAATTGATGTCAAATTTGGTGGGACTATTTAACGTTTGCTTCCTGACAGATAATTTAGTTCTAAAGATAAGATTGCATTGGATTTTCAACTCACCTATTTATAAATCTGCCTAATTCCTACTTAATGTACAAACATTTAGCTATAGAGATCAGAAAATGTAAATAATTAATGTCTTCAAAGGAAGGTAGATGAAGATAGAATAAATATCGATCTAGAAGTAGTACACTGATCATAGGTTAAACTTAATTAATTAATTCCACATAATTAAGAAGAGGCATTAATCAGTAGTAGATAGGGTTATGGAGTGATAATTAGAGTTTGTTAAACTTAAATTCTTAATTGAAATTTTTTTGCCACTAGCTAGCTAGGCAGAAACTACAACATAGAGAGATTTAAGATAGAGAAGAAAACATTACAAAAAAAAAAGAACTAACACATCTCCAAATTTTTCTTAGTAAGGAGTTGTAACACCAACATTAGCTGAAGCAAAGAACCCATCTTTCATCAGAACATCTTCTCCTTCCTACACAATACAAACAAAATTAATTAAATTAATGCTAACCTTAATTAATGTCCCATGTTTCATTAAAAGAAAATAAGTAGTATGTCTGTATGCGAATTTCACCTGTTGGCGCACGTTAGTCCTCTTGACAGTTTGATCTGGCATGAGACCAAAGTGAATGTGGGGGAAGTGGGCCCACTGAGATAATAAAAACAAAATAGGATCAGAGAAAAGACCCCACATACTACAGCAAGAGGAAGGTACTACTACAAATGAAGTATATACTTTTTCTCTATAATAATATCTCAATTCATATTATAGAAACCCTAATTAGGAAAAAAAGGGTAAAGAAGTTATTTACATATATTTAAAAAAATCCTAAGTTGGTAAAGTAACTAGAAACCCTAAATAATAATTTTCTTGGATCTTACATTCTTAGCAGCTGCACTAAAGGCTTCTCTGTGGCTTATATCAGGATTTCCAGCCTTGATACGTTGGATCTCGTCCCTGCAGTTTTCAATATCGTATTCTTCCATTCGTTATTCACTTCAAAATCTTTTAATTTAATTATTCCATAATGAAACATGTACTTTTATTATATTTATATAAATATAAGATCGTAATGTGAACGGGCAAAAAAAAACAACATTAAGAGTAAAGTTGTATGTGTATGGTTTGAAATCATTACTCACTTGATGAAGCGATTGTACGCTGAGGGGACTCTCTGTCTCTTCTCCGGAGCTGGGGACATAGACAGAAGACAGACACAATACACAGAGAGAGACACATCAAATATATAACTTTTTTTCAATTTAATTTTCTTTTTCTACTGCTTCTTTAATTTGTCATCGTCTTAATTTCTCTCTACTATCACTTCTCATTATCAATTCAGTATCTATATTTTCTGTCTTTCCTTTTATCCTCAAAAGATTCTTTTCAAGACCCCAAAAAAAGAGAAAGCACTATACACACTATCATTCTTTTCCATCACCACATTTTCGGGGGAGGATATGCTTTCTATATATGTACATTAGTACATGTTTGTTTAATGACAGAGACATCTAGTCTTCAAATTAACAATGATCACAAGGGCATGGCTTCAACTTATTAGATTTAGCTGATTTAGTATATAGTAAGAACACTGCCATATGTATTATTGTTCTTACATTTTATGTTGTTCAAGTTATAAATTAATACTTGGAAGTAGTACTTTTATCTTTTGTAGTTATTAGGGTTATTGCAAAAGGTTTTATCTATTAAAAATTAATAGAAAAAGGAAGTCATTACTAAATCAGGGCTTCTGTGTAAGAACTGGAAGTTGATGAATATGATATGGATAAGAAGAATTTTTTAAAGATTTTTTTTGGGGTTTTATTTAATGTGACAAAGGTCTTTTTTTTTTCCTCACCACCAGACCAAAAGACTCTATACAGTGTTACGAGTGGAACCAAAAGAGGCAAAATGGTATGATTCTTTTCCCCACTATCTTTTCTAGATTCTTGAAGAAACCTCTCCATATGATTGACCAAACCTCAACAAAGAGTAATAATTTTTGCCCAAAGTGTTACGAGTAGATATAAAAGATTCTTGAAATCAAAAAAGAAATAAAGATAGAAAGAAGGGTAAGATTCTGTATGACCGACCCTATGACGAAGAGAAAGAAATTATCAACAAAACATTACTATGTATTTTGCAAGAAGAAAAAGAAAAATAGCATTTCATCTTACGTCTGTTAATAACTGGTGGCCTTGGAAGCTCATCAGTCACACTTCGAGTTGGAATGCTAAAATCATTCACATTATTTTGATTGATCAGGAAATTTGGAGTTGGATTTGGGACATTCTCATCCTGCAAGAGACTAAATTATCATCAACATGTTCAATGTGGCAAGAATGTTACATGAAATTGAAGAAAATTAAGAACGTTTAAATATACATGTCGCAAAGTTTGATTTATGAAATTAATTAAAGTGCTTAATTATCATTAGATAGGTATATATATATACCAGAAGATTGTGATGAGAAGGAGAGAAGAAACTGTGTCCCAAGTGAAACTGATTGGCGGAAGGCAAAATCAACCCCCGCATGTTGACAGGGAGGAGATTGGTGCAGTGACCGCATCTAACCGTAACAGTTTTGAAAAAACTCGTGCAAGGAACACTCACCTATTACAAACAAAATCAAGGAAAGTTTAGACAAAAAAAATAATCAAGCAAAGAAGAATGAAGAAAAACATACCTAATTGGATCAATAACAATATGTAATTATCAAAGAGGACAGGCAAAACAAAGAATGAAAGGTTTAAAAAGAAAAACATTTGAGGGGACAACATATGTGTGTGTGTATATAAAGGATAATTAGTGACATATCGATGAATACCGCGAGAACAGTATCGCAAATGTTGCAATGGACATAACAGAGCTGCTCGGAAGGAGGAAGGTGGTCCAAAGAGAGTGTAGAAGAGGAGGACATGGTGGTTTTTAGTTGAAACCCTTTTCAACTCTTTTAAAAGAGAAAAAAATTGATTGATGATTGGGCTTTTCTCTTATCGAGTTTTGATTGATTGATATATGATTGATTGATAAGATTGACAGCTT
Organism: Bocquillonia castaneifolia; assembly: GCA_948193215.1. Taxonomy (NCBI): domain Eukaryota; kingdom Viridiplantae; phylum Streptophyta; class Magnoliopsida; order Malpighiales; family Euphorbiaceae; genus Bocquillonia; species Bocquillonia castaneifolia. The sequence goes on along the minus strand of CANYLF011894436.1, from coordinate 15,929 downwards.
AACAACCACCACCACCTTGGATCTGCCTTTTCTTTCTTTGTGTGGGTGTTTGAAGAGAGTTGTGAAAGAAAGGTAATCTATTTGGTCTCGTAGATATAAGAAAGAGGCAGCAGTTGCAAGGCACAGCAAAATATTTTTCTTTTTTTTTTTTTTTCTGATTCTAAAATAAAAAAAAAAAATCCTTCTGTTCCTCGGTTGGGTACTGGTCTTGTTAATACTAGTATAGTAGTAGTATTATATTACTCAATCAGTACTCACTGAGCAATGCATGTATGTCATTTGATCATCATCATATATGATCATTCATGCATGAACATGTATGTATGTATGTATAAATGTTAATAACAGCATATGTATATATATATATAAGACAATTACATGTGTGGCTGGCATTCCCAATGCAAAAGAGAGAGATAGAGAGGCGGCAGATGTGGGGGAGAGGAGCTAGAAAGGGACGTGTGCATGGAGTGAGATAGCTTTCACTTACTCACCTGTTGTTTTCAGTAGTTAAGAGGGTGTGTTGTTGTTTACTGTCCCTTTTTTGTGTTCAAAACCCAAAAGCCCCCTTCTTTCTCTCTCAATTTCCGAACCCATAAAAAAAACCCTAATAACCCTCCTTTCTTCTATATATCTCCCGGACAAAAAGCTTCAATCCTCCGTCTCATTTGGGCTCTGCTCTATTCATTCATTTATACATACGCAATCTCCCCCTTTGATTACTTAATCATGAGAAATCTTTACTTTGATTTTCTGTATTAATTAATTATCTTTAATTACTACTAAGTGATAGTATACTTCTACATTTAATTACTACTATACTTTTCTTGATTTGACTACTCATTCTTTTTTGTCATACACTGTTTACACTCATACATACAGATATACGTATTTTTAAGTCAGTAAAACAATCACTGTGCCAGAGACTTGCTCTTCCTCTTGCCTTTCTCCTTCACTTACCACCTTTTGTCCTTTCCCTTCTCTCTTTCTTTTTACATTTATTTTTTTTCTTTTTCTTTTTGGGTTTTTATTATCTTATTTGGTTGGAATCTTTTGCCAGCGACGGTGCTTCCTCCTTCTTCTAGGGTTTTCTTTACAAAATTTCTTTAAATATATTACCCTAACTTGGGTAGAAAAATAATACTAGTTGCCATTTTCCAATTATAATTTCTGTTTTTACTTTAATTTTTTTTTTTTTTTTGGTTTTTAAGGAACCATCAACATCCATGCTCATTTCAGCCTGTGCTGGGGTTGCTCTTCCCCAGAAAGTGAAGTTAATGGGTGAGTGCGTTTATCGTTTGTTAACCAATGGGAATGCGTCCTGTGTAATTTTTATGCAATAAACATTAAATGGTGATATTTTAATGAGTAGTAGTAAAAACTTTTGGAAAGCTTGTTGCCCTTTTACGCACCATCAAAATATAACCAATTCGAATTTTGAAACATCTACATTTAACAAGTTGAAAGACAAATGTAAGACTGAAAATTTCAAACACAATTGATTAAGAGGGTGATCTCAGTAGAAAGTCAAAATTTCAAAACTGTTAAACGCTTAATTTTTTTTTATTGAGGGATGGGATTTGAGCTTACAAATTTCAGTACAAATACAAGTGCCTCAGCTATTAGACTAAATCTACAATAACGTTTATTGAATGTTTGTTTGAAAGCCAAATTAAGAAAAAAAAACTAAATCTCAAGTTTTAAATTCTATCTGTTTTCACAAAGGAAAAAAAAGTGCATCTTAAATCCAACAGTAAAAGAAAAGACTTGTCCATGTGTGTGTTAATTTGATTATTTCTGCTGAGTATATATGCTTGAAGAAATCACCATATACAAATACAATAGACATGATCTACTTTTTGTAATTATAGTAAAACTTAACAAATTAAGACAAATCCATATTGCCTCTTTTGTTATGTTTTGATCATGGTTAAGTACCATATTAATAAAGTTTGTTTTTAGCATGTTTTTATGTCACCCAAATCCTTAGCAATTGTCACCTCATAAGCTGTGGCCGGCATCATTCCCATTTTCTTAAAGCAAAACCAACATTGTCTATCTTTTGGTTGGCTACATGTTTTGATGATGAGAAATTGTTAAAAATAAAAGGGAACAGGCGTAGCTAGCAATTGCTACTATTACTGTGGCAGCAAAGCAACAACGGTAACTAAAGGTAGAACATCACGTTCTTGTGCTAAAGATGGTTATATATATGACTCATCACCATTATTATGCGTCACTTTGGGGACCTAACAACACAAAATTTGGCAGCTAAATCTAAAATAATTATTAATAAAAATTATGTTTCCAGCTTTTTTTTTTTAAAGTCAAGATGCTTTTTTAATGAGTAGTAGTAATGGAAAATAGGTGGCATGCGTGATTCCTCAGGTTGTGAAATGTGAATAGTGGATATTAGTGATAATTATTTTATTTCAAAACTAGTACAGATTTTGAATGTTTGTTACCAATATTGCGATGCATATCCGTATCTTGCACCCATATGTTCATTTTCTTTTTTTTTTTTTAAAGTAACGTATATTATTATATAATTTCTTTATCTTTTGTATTAAAAATTAGGGATAATTGCATTATCTATTCTAGTCAAAAATTTAAATATATCCTAACATAAATTTGAAGTAGCATTTCTGTTTTGTATATCATATCAGTAAGTTGTTTCGAATCTATTCACACTTATATTTTCTATTTCAAATTCATTCAACTATATATTTTTATTCTAGTTTTATATGTTATATTATCAAATTGTTTCAAATCCTTTTATTTTATAGTTAGGGAAGGGGGATTCGAAACTGGATTTCCCAAGTTGATTACAATGTCTTTATCAGTAGACTATACTTAGAGAGACGTTTCAAATCTACTAACATGTGTACTTTTAAACATATATATTTTTTCTAACATGTCAAACACAAAAATGGTATCACTTGACACCATATTAGAAATATGACACCATAGAAATATAATAAAAATGCATGTGAAAATATTATGTTAGTATTTAAATATAATTAAATAGATTTGAAACTTGACGAATAAATGACAAACCAAACCGAAAATATTTTAAAATTTATGACATAAAAAAATATAATACAAGTGTTGATTGTATTTTATTTCTCTTGTTCCCTTTTTGAGGAATTTCCGGTGTTCTTAAAAGCGTAGGGATTTTTAAATGTCATTACCTTAAGTTTTCATATTATGGATTTGTCAGACTTTTTGTTTGGTTAGTTTTGTAGCTCTAGTCTTGTATCCTTCAATGTGTGAAAACACTTTCAGTGTTAAATTTTTTTATCACGTTTTGGGTCTTTAATAAAATATCATTTACCAAAAAAAGTATGACAATACTATTCTTAAAAATTAAATAAAATTATCACGTAGCAGGTAATTATAGAATTTTTTTAACATGGTAATTATGGAATTGTTTTTTATATAGGTAATTACCAACAGTAGTATTCCAAGCCTTTTGTACTCAAATTAATCCATTGCGAAGGAGCCGTCGCCCAGTTAAAGGCTCGTTAGAGACCGCAACCCCGCTCCCAGTGAAAGTGAAGCTCCAACTCAAGACCTCATCAAGTAACTATAAGGCTTTTAGCCAACTGTACCAACCATTCGCTGGTTATAAAATTATTTGAACCTTACTAAAGTTGTGAGTTTTATTTCCATTCAATTAGTAAAGTTTTTTTAAAAAAAAAATTATTAACTTGGAATTTAACCAAAACATAATAAACTCCAAATATCAAAGGACTTTAAAAAAATTATATATTTAGCCACTAGACTACTTAATTATACATGTAAGGAGTTGTTTGGTTGGACAAAAAAAATAAGGGGAATATGAATTGATGATTCTTATTTTTAATGTTTGATTGAGTTAGAGTAAGAGAGGAATAGGAATGAGATCCTCCTATCAACGAGAATTATCCATTCCCCCACTCTTTAAGAAATAAACTTAGAAATCAACTAAAACATGTAGTGTTGTTTAGTCAAACTAATAAAAATTGGCATATAATATTTGTCAATTATAATTCACAAATAAAATATATAAAATAATAAAATATAATTATTATACTATTATAATAAAAAAAATAAATTAATTAAGTTAAAAAAATTGCCCATGGGATGTGGTTCAAGTGGTAAAACCACTTGAACTTGCTTGCTTTACGCCTGGAGGTTAAGAATTTAATCCTTAGGACTGCATGGGAAAAGTGTTCTTCCAAATGAAACTCACTCGACCAGGATTAGTCGAGGCTCCTGATACCCGGGATAAATACAATTGTCAAAAAAATAAGTTAAAATTTTTTTCTTTCTCAATTCTTATCAAATTAAACAACTTATTAAAGTTTTTGTTCCCTTCTTAATTCAATCCCATTCCAAAGTTTGAGATAAACTGACTCTAAATGAAATCAAATAATTAATAATGGTGATCCTAGTAGATATCTAACATAAATAATATCCTTGTAGACACATGTAAATTGTGAAGTTCATAAGCATTTGGCATAATTTCTGCAAGAAGACATATATAGTAGAGAGAAAGAGGTAATTAAAGGACTGGCAGCCGGTTTATGGGCGTGCACACTCCAATTTTTATCTTTTTATTTTTATACATTCTAGTGAGTCATGAATTACACAAAAGTGGATAATCTATCCCCATTCACCATGAAGGTGTAACACGTACTTATCATAAAGGTGATAATACACCTTAAAGAATATGAAGATTGAATGCAGAAAAAATTTTGTTTCAGTTTTCATTGATCATCTAGATCTGCAAGTGAATCCGACAATCATCAGCTCCTTATTTGGTAAGTTTGGTAAGATATGTGATGTCTTCATTCCTAAAAAAATAAGGAAGAATCATCAAGACATATATGCTTTTGTTCGATACAAGTTCATGCAGGAAGCCAAAAGAGCAGTGGATAGTTTTAATGGGTACTTTCTAAACAATCAACGTATTCTTATTAAACTGGCTAATAACTACCCAAGCTACAAAGCTATGGTTCCCTCGACTTCTAATAAACCACCAGTTGACATGTCAAGTATCAAACAGAACAAATCTTAAATGGAGGCTCTAACCGGTAGAAACAACTATCAAGCCCTACTACACGTACAGGTGAGACATCCTTCATCTAACTCCCATAATAAGCAACCCATAGCCTTTGCTTTCAGTCCAGGTGCAAGCAAAACGGAATGGCTCAACTATTGTCTCTTTTGTGAGGTTGTAGACGTGAGCATGATTCCCTCACTCAAGGATGCTTTCATGGCTCACAGCATCATGCACTGTCATATCATTCCAATGGGGGGCGGGGGGAGGTGTTCTTTTGGCATTACCTGCTAACACTAATTTGGAAGATTTTGTAAAGGAGAATTCAGAATGGCTTGGAGATTATTTTGATCTAGTCAAAGAGTGGGAGCCTAGAGATGCACCATCAGAAAGACTTGTTTGGATCAGATGTGAACATGTTCCTCCTCATGCATGGGACGATAAATTCTTTTCATTGATCTCCTCAAGATGGGGCACTTTTATTCAAACAAGTTCAGAAACAAAATCTATAGGAGGTTAGATGCCACACGTTTTCTTATTATAATGGGCATTAGAGATTTTATTAGTGAAGTTATCCATGTCAGAATTAAGGAAGACATATACCCCATCAAGGTCACTGAAGAGTTTCAACAATTTGGGCTTAAGGAAGAGGATAATCAATCCTACAATATTCAGTCATGGCTGCCGGAGTATGTGGACAGAATTAACAATGGAGACTGTGCAACTAGTGATAGAAAAAATGTTTCTTCTTCAAGAGACATAAACTCTTCTCCCCATAAAGAACTTAACACCTCTTTCATTGAGCCATCTATCTAGAAGTTTTTTGACACTATTCCCTCTACTGACCCCTCTATTAAACCCACCTATGCTTCCATTATCAGCAAGCCGTTATCTGAGCCACCAATTCCCACTCTCAAAAAGCCACCAAACTCTTCAACCCTCAAACATGCCAGCTGCCCTGCAACCCTTTTTTCTTCTAATTCCTTAAATGAGACTACCCACAACCCATCAATTTCCAAGCCCAACTATCTTTTTAGCCCAAAAAATTCTGCCAGCAATATAAGCCCAGACCCACTATACCCTCAAGTTAATTTGACAACCCAAGTTGGTATGAAAGCACTTGAAATGTTTAAAAAGTGGGCCATACACAGTAAGCCTAATTGTGAGGATTCTGATGTTAATGCATTGGATCAAACCTTTGCTGAAGTTGCTGTTAAGAATTGTAGAAGAAAGAAGTTAAAATCCAAGTTTAAACCCAAAAAAGCTTTGTTCAACACCAAACGAAGGAAGAAAATAATGTTTCCCTCAGCCACTCTTCATATTGATTTCCACCCAATCTCTCTAGACAACCCTACTCCAAAAAATGATCTTGAAATGGACATTGCTAATCATTGTAGTGATGATGATAAGGATGAAGATATAGAAGAGCCTGTTCAAACTTGGCAAGTTGGTGAATATTTGGGTTTGTTCGATGCATCCACTAAAGAGGATAGCTGTTCTAAATTAGCAAAAATGATTGCTAAAGAAAGGGAGACTTCTGGTCAACCATTGAATAAATGAATGTTCTGATGTGGAATTCTAGAGGCTTAGGAGCCAATGCAAAAAGATCTGCTGTTAAAGGTTGGATTAGAAGGAATAGTGTTGATTTTGTTGTAATAGTTGAAACTAAACTCTCAGTAACTAACAACAGAATAATCAAATCAATTTGGGGCAATAGTGATGTAGGTTGGACTTCTGTAGATGCAAATAATAATGCAGGCAGCATTCTATTGAGCTGGTGTAACTCATCTTTTTCCTTTTCTTCACATCATCAAGGTAATAACTGGATAGTAATAGAAGGTAAAATATCATCTTTCTCTTTCAAATGTGTGACTATTGTTGTATATGGTCCAAATTAAGAAGCTGAAAAGAACTCTTTGTGGGATCAATTGATTTCTTTGAAATCCATTCTTACTGATTCATGGCTTTTAGTTAAGGAATTTAATGAGGTGTTGTGCAGTGCAGATAGAAGTTCTGGTGTTATATCCTCTACAGGTTCATCATATTTCAGGTCTTGTATTGATTCTTTATCTTTTACTGACTTACCTCTCATCGGTAGGAATTATACGTGGTCTAATGCTAGATGCTCCAGCTGCATAGATAGAGCTTTTGTGGAGGATTCTTGGTTGGTCAAATTTCCAAATATTAAAATTTGGTGACTGAAAGACACTCTCTTCTATTGTTAGAAGTAGCCTCTATCAATTGGGGTCCTAAGCCTTTTAGGTTTATGGATTGTTGGTACTTGCATCCTGGTTTTGGTGACCTAGTAAAGAACTGGTGGAGTAGCTTTACTTGCAATAACTTAGGTCCTGATGTAATTTCTAGCAAGCTAAAAATTTTGAAGGGCAAATTAAAAGAATGGAATGTATCATAATATGGCAATGTAGGTATGGGAATATATGCTCTTGAGGAAGAAATTGAGAAGCTATATTTATCTTTCAAATCTTCCCCACTTTCAGAAGAAAATATTAAAAAAAGATGAGTGCTTTGGGCTTAATTATGGAGAAAGTATAGGGAAGAAGAGATTTTCTGGAGACAACATTCAAGGATCTCTTGGCTGAAAGAAGGTGATAAGAACACTTTATTTTTCCATCTTTCCTCTACCATGAGAAGGAGGAAGAATTCCATTTATTTTCTCAAAGAAGGGAATCGAACCCTTACCAGTCCAGCAGAAATAAAAAAAATGCAATATGCTCATTTTATGGCAACCTATTTACTGAACATGATGAGAATAGACCTTCCATGGTGTGTTTAGACTTTAAAAAATTAAAGGCAAAATCTATTGATCTTCTTGAAAAACCATTCAGTTCTCTTGAAATAAAAGAAGCTATTTGGAGTTGTGATGGGTCCAATGCCCCCAGACCAGACGGGTTGAATTTGAATTTTTTCAAGAAGTTTTAGTCCTTAATTTAGGGTGATATTATTGTCTTGTTTGATGCCTTTTACAATAACCACCTAGCTTATGCATTGATCCCGAAGATAGAAGGGGCTTCTAAACTAAAAGATTTTCTGCCAATCAGCCTTATTAGCAGTCTGTACAAAATTGTTGCCAAGTGCTTATCTCTAAGGTTGAGATCAGTCATTGGAGAGGTAATAAATGAAAGCCAGTCAGCCTTTATACATGGCGGATACATTCTTGACAGTGTTTTGATTGCAAATGAGGTTATTAATTCGTGCAAAAGGTATTATCACAAAGGAGTCATTCTTAAACTTGATTTCAAGAAGGCCTTTGACTCTCTCTCATGGTCTTACATCTTGAAAGATATGGAAAATATGAACTTCGGAGCAAGATGGGTAAATTGGATATCAAAATGCATTTGTCAAGCTTCTGTCAAAATTCTTATCAATGGATCAACATCTGAACTCATCAATATGAAGAAGGGCATTCGACAAGGAGATCCATTCTCTCCCTTTATTTTTACTATCACAGTAGCGGGGTTGAGCCAAATTCTCAATAAAATAGTGAACCTTGGAATGATCAAAGGGATTGAGGTTGTCAAAGATGATTTAGCTGTCCCTTACCTCCAATTCGCTGATGACACAGTTATATTCTGCCCTGCCAATCTAGATGTTCTCAAGACCGTTAAAAGGATTCTATTATGCTTTGAGCTACTTTCTGGCCTAAAAGTAAATTTTCAAAAGAGCTCCTTGGTCGGAATTAACACAGATGACTCATGGATAACTGATTCAGCAAGGGCCTTTTGTTGCAACTCCACCAGCTTACCTATCAAATACCTCGATTTGCCTTTAGGTGCTAACCCGAGAAAGAAATCAACTTGGCTGCCCATTATCAATAAAGTTAAATGAAAGCTCTCTTCTTGGAAAGATAGGAATGTATATTTGGTAGGACGTCTTACCTTGTTAAAATCTGTGTTACAAAGCTTACCACTTTATTATTTATCTCTGTTCAAGATACCAGTTGGAGTAGTAAAAGAAATTGTTAAGTTGCAGAGAAAATTTTTATGGAACTGTTCTGAGGAGAAAAACAAGATTCATCTTGTAAACTGGGAGACAATTATTAAAGCCAAATCTTTAGGAGGTCTGGGTGTTGGATCTATTTTAGATAAGAATAGAGCACTTTTATTTAAATGGATCCGGAGGTTGTATGAAAGTACAAATCCTCTTTGGAAAGCCGTCATTAAAGGAAAATACAAGATTGATGATCCTCTAATTGATAAAGCAAAAGGGAAAAATTCAATAATTTAGGAAGGTATCACATCTGTAGTCTATAACAATTCTTTAGCATGGAAAGGGGCTATTGAAGGTACTAGATTCTGGCTTGGAGAGGGAAACACCATAAAATTCTGGAAATACCCTTGGTTAGGATCCTTCGTTTTAGCTGAAAAATATCCAAGGCTTTTCTCTTTGAGTAACAATTAAGATCTTCTTGTTAAAGATGCAGGGCTTGTTGTTGGTGGAAGATGGACTTGGGCACTTCAATGGCGCATACCATTATTTTCTTGGGAACTCCTTTCTCTGGATAGTTTATTAGCTAATCTAGTGAACATATGTCCAAATCCTCTAGTAGAAGACAAAATCTTCTGGTCGTTCAATATCAATGAGAAATATTCAGTTAAGTCTTTCTGCTCACAATTAGCAATCAATTCAGGTGACATTTTAATTCCCTCTTGGCCATAGTTTTGGAGAAGTATATCTCCTCCAAAAGTGGAACTCTTAGTATGGATGGTTCTTCATGGTAAAATCAACACGAGGAGTAATTTGGCTAGAATTGGAATTATTGACCCTTCTCTTAATTGCTGCCCCTTATGCAACTCATATCAGGAAGATGTCAATCATCTCTTCCTTCTTTGTTCCAAATCTTGGAAAATATGGTGTAGTCTCCTTAAATGGTGGAACGTTTCTTTCTGTTTATCGGATTTAGTGGTTAGCCTCTACGAGCAATGGGAGTGCTTTTCAGATGGCGAAAAATTTCAAAATAAGGTATGGAGATCGATTTTTCGTGTTGTCATTTGGTTGATTTGGATGGAGAGAAATAATGTCATTTTTAAAGACGCTTCATTTGATGCTAAAAAACTTGTTGATCTTATCTTGGTAAGAATTAGTCATTGGATGGAGGCAACTGATCAACGCTTTCCGTACTCCACAAATCAAGTTCTATCATCTTCAAATTGTATAAAAAAATTGGGAGCGGAAAAAACACAGCAGGCCAATCACTTTTTGGTCCCCTCCATCTGATCCTTACATCAAGTGGAATGTGGATGCTTCTGTTATTGGGAAACCAGACCCTGCGGGAATTTGGGGAATTCTTAGATTGAGTAATGGACACTTTGAGGCAATATTCTCATGTTTAATTGGCATTAAAGATTCAAATGAGGCTGAACTTATGGCAATTTTAAAAGCATTGGAACTCTTGATAGCAGGAACTTGATCCACAACACACATGTACAGGTAGAATCTGATTCATTGAATGTTGTTCGTTGGGTGGAAAAAACTGCGTTTGATTGCCCATGGAAGCTTTGGCATGTTCTTTCTACAATAAAATTGCTTATTAGGAAAGTTTCTTCGTTTCAAGTGATTCATATTTATCGAGAGGCAAGCAGTTCAGCAGATAGCCTTGCAAGGTTATGCTTGACTAGAAGCTTTGATCTTATAGCAAGGTTTTAATTTTTCTGGAAAAGATTCTCCTTTGGGGTAGCTGATATGATGTCTAATCTTACTGTTGTAGTTTTTTCTTTTTGTTTCTCTTGGTAGCAATAGTTTTTCTTCAATGTTTCACTTCCATTCAGATAAATATTGACTCTTTTAGTAGTGGTTTCTCTGTAATCTTTGATTATTAATAAAATGGCCCTATTATTATAAAAAAAAAGAATATGAAGATTGAACTCATAACTTTAACTCCCAAAAACAAGTGCTCTTGCCACTTAAATAAGGCTTCAAGTGTACTTTTAATTTTTAATTGAGGAAAATAAGTAAAATGCATAGACCTTTGGAGCAGAAAAATGCTTAACACTTCGCATTTCTTAGGTATTTAAAAAAGTAAAATAGTCCACCCATGATATAGCTGTTAGTCCTCAAATTAACAATTAGAGATGTCATTAGGGTAATGGAGTGGAGTGCAGAGAAACATATATAATTATATATATACGTCCTTGATTTGTTTTTTCCAATAATTATATTTAGAATTGCTGCAAGCATAAGCCAATACTATATCTAGAAAATTCAAAAACAAATGGAAAAGTAATGATATATGGTCATCATGAATTTGTTGGAGTATGTAATCAAACATCGATATATATATAGTGTGTGTGTGTGTGTGTGTATATATATATATACTGTTTTAGATTTTAAAAAGAACTTTTAAAATAATTTAATACATATTCATTTTTTGGATTTTAAAGAAATTTCAAAAATTATTTGGTACATATTTATGATATTACTTAATAGCACGAATAAAATTAAAAGAAAGTGTAAAAAGGAAGAGAGAATAAGAAAAAAAAATGGAGAGGTATGCAGTGGCAGTGAGAAGAAGAAGAAAGAAAAGAGGTCAGCTAGTTTGAGGGGAAAAAAAGAATGTAGGCATGAGAAATAATGAGTGCGGTGATGCCCTAATTGTTGTATTAATTTGAATTTTTTGTCAAAATTTTTGGCCACCAAAAGCAAATGATGGGCAGCTAAAAATATTGAAAAACGGTCAATTATGAAGGCCAAAATTTTTGCATTAATTGATGCACTTATTCGGTTATAAATAGCCACATTTTCTTATTTCAATGTGTGCTTCAAATTGAGTGTAGAGCATTTGTGAGCTTGGGAGCAACTCTAGTTATGTGAGTGTGAGTTTATATGGGTGTAATCCTTTTGGGTGTTTAGTCTCTCTATTAGGTATAAAATTCAGTATAGTATATTCAGTCTATTTTTGTACAATTTGAGGGATAAACATCATTTGATCATTTTTTTAGCTTTCGGGTTGTGAGGTTATTCTCCACATATTTTGTACTCTTCATATTTGTTAGTGGATTTTATTTTTCTCCTTTGCCCGTGGACGTAGGCTTACGCCGAACCACGTTAAATTTTTATTTCTATGTTATTTTTCTCTATTTTGACGCCTCTATTTTATTTTTATTATTCCCAATTAAATATTTGTCCTGCTTCCGTTGTGCCGCTTGTACCCAAGTCAATTCTGTAATTTTCCCAACAAGTGGTATTAGAGCCTCCTCTATATTTTTTTGGGATTTGTTATGGCGACGTCAAAATTTGAAATCGAGAAATTCAACTGCAGCATTAGTTTTGCCTTATGGCAAGTTTAGATGCGTACGTTGATGACACAAAATGGGTTGTAGAAAGCACTTATAGAGAAAGAGAAAATGCCAGCCAAATTGACGGAAGCATAAATTGAAGAAATTGATGAAAAAGTCTTCGCTGCCATTTAGTTATGCTTGTCAAATGAGGTCCTGCGAGAAGTCATTCATGAGAAGACAGCTACAGATTTGTGGAAAAAGCTTGAATGCTTTTTAATGAAGAAAAGCCTTACCAGCAAGTTTGTTGTAAAACAGTGAATGCACATGATCAATATGGTAGAAGGTATACCTTTGAAATCACACCTTGATGTGTTTACATCCATTTTGATGGACTTGAAAAATATGGATTTTAAGTATGATGGAAAAGATTTGGCTCTCATGTTACTCCGTTCTTTACCTCCTTCTTATAATCATTTTAGAGATAAATTAATTCTCAATAAAGAAACAGTTTCTTTGGAGGAGGTAAAAGAAGCCACATTTTTTGGCTATAAATAGCCACATTTTCTTGTTTCAATGTGTGCTTCAAATTGAGTGTAGAGCATTTGTGAGCTTAAGAGCAACTCTAGCTATGTGTGTGTAATGCTTTTGGGTGTTTAATTTTTCTATTAGGTACAAAATTTAGTATAATCCACTCAATCTATTTTTGTACAATTTGAGGGATAAACATCATTTGATTGTTTTTGGGCTTTCGGGTTGTGAGGTAATTCTTCACATATTTTGTACTCCTATATTTTATTTTTATTATTCTCAATTAAATATTTTTCCTACTTCCGCTGCGCCGCTTGTGGTCGGGTCAATTCTGTAATTTTCCCAACACTGATGATGTAACATCCTCCCAAATTATGACTACTAACTTGTTCTATTGGTGAAATTAAGCATGATTTTTAAAATATATACAATAAATCCAATTAATATCAATAATCTATTACGTTATTTAAGTACTTTTATCTAGTAAGATGTTGCATTATCTAATACATTATCAAGAATTTTTCTCAAACTAAAATAAAAACATCCCTGGATTCTTGAAGTCTAGCATCATGGAGCTCTACTTAAAAACTTATAGTCCTCTATACAAATTCCTGCAAAACTGAGTTATTGGGGAAAAAGGGTGAGCTTAACGCTCAGTGGGGAAACTACTTGCCACTCAACATTTAACAATAGAAATTTAACAAGCATAGTAAACACCAAACACAGTTATCAATCACATTTAATGATTAATCCATAATCAATTACCACATCATTAACACATACTTTAACACACAATCATACACAATACAATCAATCAACACCAAATAACTCAGGGATACATAATGTACCCACACACAATAAGTAACTTCCATCACCTGTATGTTAATTCCACAATATCTAGCCAATAACTTATATCTTTTCTTCTACGTTTCTACCTTTAATTGTCGTCAACTTCTCTACATACATATATTCAATAAAAAAAATAATAATTATTACTATCATTAACATTATTATTATTATAACTATTTATTATTTATCTATCACTACTAATATTACCTTAACTAAATCTAGTATTATTATTATCATAATAATTTATTTATTTATTCAACCACTTACTAATCAATTTCATTTAATTATTAAAATTCTTATATTTTTATATCCAACTTATTGCACCATTTTATCCATTAAATTATACTTATTATAATTCATCACTATTCATCATTGTCCTTATTATCAGTCCGATACATGTACAGTTTAATTCGGTTCACTGTCCAATTAATTAATCAGCTCATCTAAATCAATTATTTTAATTCTAATTCAAGTTCATTATAGCTTATTTAACATCCTAATAACATATTTGAAGTCGGATTGTATAAATTAAACATCTAGCATGCATTTCTAGAATTTTCATGCACCGCATTTTATCTTCTGGGATTTTTAATTTATAAATTACACATAATTTAACTATAGTATCTTCACAAAAGTTATGCAAAATAATTCTAAAAATTTATAAACATATGCTCGGAAATTTCTGGGTGGGGCCCACCAGCCACCGTTGACGGTGGTACGTGGGGTCCACTCGCTGGCCGGTGACTGCCAATAGTCACCAAACTCTTCAGATTTGTTCACCACACCACCAAGAGTTCAAATATACTCACCACGTACCTCTAGTTGTCCCGGATTCTACAAATCGAACAAAAAATTGAAATATGCCTAATTCGGATTTTTACTTCGATGATCGTCAAAACGGAGTTGTTAAGATTGTGATTAGGTGGTTTTAGAGATTTTTGGGGCTGGGAAATCCAATTTTGGGGTTAATTTGGCCAGAAAATGGTCGGAAATGGGAGTTCCATGGAGGCTGAATTCGACAGAATTTTTCGAAGCTTATATCTCAAAAATTAGCCAATAAAAATCGGGGAAAAATACTGTCAATAGGTAGAGGAGATCATAAGCTTCATTTTGATATATGGTGGGTCAACAAAGGTGGTCGGAATCAAAACTTATTGCCGGAAAACAATCTGTGCTACAGTGGTAATTTTCGAAGGTTTCGAGTATTGTAGATGTAATTAAGTTTCAAAGTTTTCTGTCAATTGAGTCCGTTGCCGACATTAGCTATATATATGGAAATGAAGTTTTATTCTTTGCAGTTTCATCCAAAATCATAATTACTCATTATTTTGAACTCGGTTTGGTCTCAAATTTTTACCACAAGTTCATATAATTATCTATCACATTCAATGAGAAAATTAGATTAAAATAACTTTCTGAAGTGCCCTTTTGAATTTTTAAAGAATTAAAACCAATTAAATTAAATTTTGAATTAGAAAATAATTAATCTGTAAATTACTGTATTACACGCTTTAATTTATCCTTTAATGAAAGGATTTAAGTATAAAAATTCTTAATTGATCAAATCAATAATACTAAGACTGATTTAGTTATTAATCTTAATTAATCAAATAATTAATATCTTTATTTAATTTAAAAGTATGAGTGTTACAATTCTTCCCTCCTTAAAAGAATTTCGTCCCCGAAATTCACCATCAAATACTTAGAATCAAATCTTACATTCACAAACTTTACATTCTATGATATTAAATACATTCTCTTTCCGTTGCGCTACTCTGATAATTTTAAGAATTGATTCATTTAATTAAATTGATTTTTACAGCATAAGTAATAGCAGTAATCTAAAGCTCAACATATAGAGGAAATTATGCTATAAATAATTCTCCTAGCTTAGCTTTCTTTTTTTTTTTTCCTCTAAACACTCATCTTAATCCCCTACCAAATTTCAGCAGAACCTCATTTGTAATTAATTAAACCATACTACAATAAGTACATAAAATTTTCAACAACCAGCGGTATCCATTTGAAACTATAAACAAATCACCTCACCATTTATCATATCAACCTCTAAATCAAATTCCAACATAATTAAAAGAAGAATTATAATCACTGTATAATAACACATGAATTGTTAATAATCACCAAAACACACATGTCCATTGGAACTTTTTAAACTTCAGATAGTAAATTTTTTTACATTATTAGTGTCAATCTCCATTTTTCCATTTTGTATTCTAATACACAGTTTATCAATAACACTTTCATTAAATTATTTA